>RCUC01091768.1:0-14638 GCA_003697995.1 Taxidea taxus jeffersonii | reverse complement strand
ATATATATAGTACTATAAATGTATTTTCTCATCTTTATGATTTTCCTAATGATATTTTCTTTTGTCTAGCTTATTTTATTGAAAGAATATAGTGTTAATATATGTAACATACAGAATATGTGTTAATTGATTGTTGATGTTATAGGCTTTGAGTCAACACTAGGCTATTACTAATTATGTTTTTGGGGAGTCTCAAAAGTTATGTATGGGGCGCCTGGGTGGCTCAGTGGGTTAAGCCGCTGCCTTCGGCTCAGGTCATGATCTCAGGGTCCTGGGATCCACATCGGGCTCTCTGCTCAGCGGGTAGCCTGCTTCCCCCTCTCTCTCTCTGCCTGCCTCTCTGCCTACTTGTGATCTATCTGTCAAATGAATAAATAAAATCTTAAAAAAAAAATGTTATATGTGGATTTTCAACCTCACAGAAGGTTGATCCTAATTCCTGTGTTATTTATTCGTGGGTCAACTGTAGCTATAAAATTCTAGCAATGATGATGATAAAGAAGCTTAGAATACATTGTTTAAGCTCAACTCAAGACCACAAGTTTCTATACACCACAAGTTTCATGTCTATAAAATGGCCAGGATCTATTTTTACTGTTGAGTCTGATCTGGGATTTATTAGGTTCTCTCTGCTCTTCAGAGTACCCCTTGGCAAACTATGGCCTGTGGACCAAATCTGGCCCTCTGCCTGCTTTTGTAAATAAAGTTTCATTGGAACACAGCCACATCCATTTGTTTCTATACTGCCTGTGGCCGCTCTCAGGCTGCAGTGCCAGCATTGAGCCATGGCTGAGATCGCATGGCCCACAAAGCCCAAAATATTTACTATCTGGACCCTTACAGAAAGTTTGCCAACCTCTGTCTAGAGGCTGGGTCAGACAAATCCAAAAAATGTTAGCAGATTCCTGCCTCTTTCAATCTCCATTTCTGGGGCTAATACAAATGAAAACCCTTCTGGGGTTTCTAGTGGTAGCTGACTTTTACCAAAAAAATTTAAGTATGTATGTAAATCTCCATCTCTGTCTCAAAAGAATGGGAGTAAAGAAAGAGGCTGCATAGATCAGGTCATACAAGGGGCTTCTCTGGAAGAGCTTAGAGTTCATGAGGTTTATCCTAAACCAGGCCTTCTGTGGGCTTTCACTCATCTTGCTTGCTGGTCCTTCTCCATGGCAGATCCCCACGTGTTGTTCCTAGCCACGAATTTCTGGAGGTCTGGGAGTATGGGCCCAGTAAAATTTGAGAAATGATGTGGGCTTATACCTTTTGCTTTGTTTCATTAAGAATATTTGTTATTCAATAAAAGAAAGGACATTTAATCCCTAATGACAGTTCCCATATAGAGTAAATTTAGCTTTATGAAAAACTCACAGGGATGTTATTTTTCTCTTTGCACTGTTGATCAGCTACCATTTGGCCAGAGACAGATGCTTAGGAATCATTTCAGTGCATTCCCTCTAGCCCCTGGTCTGCTGCTCCACATTTCCGCGGTTCTGGACCCATGAGCTCAGCCTCTGGCTCTATGTTTCCTGCACCCTTTGGTTTCAGGGCCTCCTGTATCACCCTCCTGTGCCACTGTCTTCCATCAGCAATACTTACTATACTAGTATCAGTCCTCTTCACTACTTCACAAAGAGTAACTTGATCACTGTCACAAGCAGTGTAGCTTCCACACACCTTAGGTAGTTATTGAATTGATTTCATTTTAATTTGGGGCTGACTTTCCTTTGGAAACTTTCTCATTAAATGCTGTCTAGTCAGGTAGCTGTGGCCTTCCTGCTCTATTATACCCTTTCATCTCCTGATTGAGCTCAGAGACTGTTCCCTGACCCATCCCTGTGATGGAGGAGAGTTGAACGAGTGGGAAATCCAGGGGGCATGTATTAAAAATGCCCACTGCATATGGGAAATTTCTTTTAAATCTCAGAGTTTAGCTTGAAAATTTATCTGAATGTTATTTCTATTCAGATATAATAATATATCCATTTGCTTAATAGAAGATTTTTTAATTTACTTAACATGAAAAGATGCATCTTTAAGGAGATGCAAATCAACACATTAGGTAAATGCACCAATCACAGTGAGATACCACTTCACACCATTGGGATGGCTGTTACAAAAACAATAGGGGCTCCTGAGTGGCTCAGTCCATTGGGCAGTTGGGCAGGTGTCAGCCTTCAGCTCAGGTCATGACCCTGGGGTCCTGGGATCAAGCCCTGCATCAGGCTCCTTACTCAGGAGGAGCCTGCTTCTCCCTCTGCCTACTGCTCCCCCTGCTTGTGCTCTCTCTCTCTCTGTCAAATAAATAAAATATTAAAAATAACAGCAATAAAATGATAGGGCATAAAATGATAAAGCCACTGTGGAAAACAGTATGACAGTTCCTCAAACAATTAAATGTAGAATTAACATATGACCTAGCAATTCCTCTTCTGGATATATAACAGAAAGAACCAGAAGCAGGGACTTGAACAGATATTTGCATACAAGTGTTCTCATCATTCACAATAGCCATAAAGTGGAAGCAGTCCAAACATCCACTGATGAATAAATGGATAAACAAACTATGATCTATCTATACAGTGGTATGGTAGCCTTAAAAAGGAGGGACATTGTGATATATGCTATAACCTGAATGAACTCTGATTATGCTAAGTGAAGGAAGGAGTAAGCCAGACAGAAAAAGGTAAATATTGTATGATTTTACTTGGATAAGGTGTCTAGAATAGTCAAGTTCATAGAGACAAAGTAGAATTGTAGTTTTTAGGGGCAGGGTCAAGGGGAGTAGGTGTTTTGATTTAATGGGTATACAGACTTTCAGTTTGGAATGATATGGAGGGTCTGGAGATGGACAGCAAAGCAGTGAGTGGTTGGACACAGTGGGAATGTACATAATTTTATAGAACTATACACTTAAAATTGGCTGAAATGGTTGATTTTATATGTATTTTACCACAAAAAAAGATGAGTAACTAGTAATAAAAATTCATTTTAGAAAGTTGAGAAATGACAAGGGAGTAGACACTGGATGTAAATACTAAGAGTTTCATATATATTGATTTTATCCTTTTTCTGAGTGGGTACAAATTTTTAATGACTGTGGAACCATGCTATTTTGCATTTTTATAATCAGGGATGAGAATTAATGTTATCGAATCCCTATATGTACCACTTTCCCTACTCTGTTTAATTCCATTCTCCCAAAACACTGGAAAATAAAAGGTTTTGTATCTCCATTTTGTAGGTAAGGAGATTCAGAGAACTTTCCTAGGTTTGGATATATGGCAAGAACAGGATTTGACACAAGTCTGTGTGTTCACAAAGTCCCTGTTCTTTGCAGGATTCTGTATAGCCTGTAGCCCAGGGAGACAGGATAAGGATTTCAGAGACCTGGTTTATGCTCATTTTACAAAGGGGGAAACTGAGGACTAGAGAAATTAAAGTGTGACATTACAGATCCAAATCCCCCATTTTCACAAGTATTTCATGAGGCATGAGGTGTGGTTTCTGAGGGAGGCAGCATCAGACCCTTCAGAGGGTGCCTTGGAGTTTGCCTGGGTCACCTGTAGCTCTTCACAAGAGCATCTGTCATGCAGTAGGTAGGCTGGAGATGTCACTTGGTTCTTGGGATGCTAGTTGTTCTTCCAGTCTTGAGGCAAATCATAGCGTCTCAATTGCAGAAAAGCACTAGAGACTTTTGCTTTCCTTTCTCCTTTTATAGCCTGATAGGACTCTATATCAAAGACTTGGCTGCTGCCTGGCTGGAATATTCTGTTTGTTTTGGTCCTGAGTCCTGGAGGCAAGTCCTTCCTGGAGATGGAGGTGGAGCTAGGGAGTGGCCAAGCAACCATGTGGCAATCCTGCCGGCTAGTGGCGACACAAAGTATGGGCCCAAGCTGAGGATACTGCAGCCTGGGGACTACCTACCAGGGAGACTCGGGCATGGGCTTTACCACCTTGAATTACACATGATGGGAGGACAGGTACCTAGAAAGGAGAAGTATTGTGTCCGAGGTGTTGCCAGAATGGGATTGGAATTTGGATTCCCAGCTTGCCTGAGACATTTATTAAGCGTGTTTGGCAACAATGACAAACAGGCTACTGTGTGCAAGGTATTTTCTGTTTTTCACAGCACTTCTCCAAAGAAGGTATTTTTTATGCCTATTTTATTGATCATAAACTTAGGCCAGAGAAATGATTTGTTCAAGGCTATTTGGTAGTGAAATTAAGGTCCGTTAACAATAACTTGGGTTTGCTGAGGCCAAACTCATAATACATTATGTAGGTGCAAATTATTTTAGTCCCTGTCACAGTTTCTTTCAAATACTAGATAGAAAATAATTTTCTTTTTATAAACACATACAGAAAAAAGAACAACTATTTCTTTGGTTAACTAACTAAAACTAACTAACTATTTCTTTGGTTAACTAACTAAAACCAGTGTAAGGTATAAGTTAAAACAACAACAAACCAACAACAACAACAACAACAGAAGCCGTCATGGAGGAAGTGGTATTAGTGCTATTGAGGCTAGATCTTGAAGAACTGATAGGCTTTCAAAAGGCAAGTGATCTGATAATAAAAGGCATCAGGGAAGAGTGGACTGCATGAGAAAAAGGATGAGAACAGTTTGGAAACAGCAAATAATCCGTTTTTGGCTAGAATTAGAAGGTAAGTCTGTAATTTGGGGAACCATGAGATATATGAGCTAGTTTGGGACATGATTGCAATGGGCTTGGAAGGGGAATTTGTTTTTTTTCCTTGAGCAAGTCAAAGTGAAGGAAAGGTTTGGTGAACAGGAGCATGGCACGAGTGGAGCTACACTTCAGGAAGATCTTTTTGATGGCTGCATATGGGGCAGATAATAAAGGGGCATAATCCAAAAAGGGAAGCAATAGGAAAGGAAGGGATAGGCAATATGTCCTATGTAGAAGGGTGCTGAGAGGTGTGCATGTCTCGGGAGAGAGAGGACCAGGAGGACATGGCTAGCCTGTTGGTTACAGAATAATAAAAAAAGCAGAGTTGTTTTTTTTTTTTTAATATGGTTTATGGGCTATGTATATAAAATTGACAAAATGTCAGCTGCCTGTATAAAATTATTATTTTAAAAAATTTAGATGTGGCTTTGCTGTTGGAAATTTGGGGGAAAATTAAGTGCCCCCCATGCCCACCCCAAGCTACACTTTAGCCTTGCTGCTGATTGCAGTTGATCACCTACAATGAAGGTCAGTCTTTGGACTGCTTTAATCTTCTTTCTTTAGAGCTGTGATCCAATATAGTTTTCTGGGATTTGACCAACTCTGGTTCTTGAAGCTTAGGGTTACAAGGGGCTGAGGAGAGATTCTGGAGTTTCCTGGAGATACTTATTTATGGGAAAGTAATATACTGACTATGCAGATCTTGGAAAGTGGCTGGGGTGAGGTAGGGATCTCTATACATAGAATTCTGTGTGCCAAAGCTGGGCACTTTGCAAAATCTCCTTCTTTTATTTTCATAAAAGCTTTACAGAGTTATTCTTATTCTCCTGCTTAAAGATGAGGAAACCAAGACTCAAGCAGGAGAAGTAATTTTCCTGATATCACCACTATGTGGAAGCGCGGAGATTGAACTCAAGTCTGGTGCGTTCCAAATCAGGTACCCTTTCTGCTCTGCTTGAGAGATGGGGCACAAGAAAGGGAGGGGGTGAAGAAGGTGAAGACAAATCTAATTTTTAAAAATTGAATACGATTAAAAGAATAGGAGCAAAGCAGGAGGATGAATTGGTTTGTTGAAGAAGAATTCAGTTTGGGACATGTTGATCTCCTGTGCATATGGGTATCAAGTGCAGAGTTGCTGATATGGCAATGGGATTTGTAGGGTGTGGTGTGAGAGGTAGATTTGGGAGTTACCCAAAGAGATATTGAGGGGCAGGGCACAGAACAGTAGTTCTCAATATTTTGGTGGAGCCAAAGATACTCCATATCCTTCTGTCTATCCATCTGGTCAACAACTTGGAAGAGTTCATTTGTGTTCATTGTGCAACTGACACAGTGAAAAGTAAGCCTCCTTTCCCTGGCTTTAGTCCAGCCAGAGACAAAGAGTATGTCCATTTTAATTCATAAAGGTTGTGCGAGGTACACTGTACATAAGCAGTGGGATGTGGAAGAGAGAAAGAATGAATTTCTAATTTATTTGCCTAGGGAGAGTGCCTTTAAGATGTGCCCCAAAGAACTGATACTACTGATAGTAGTATCCCCATCTCTATGCAGAGGCAATCTAGCACTACCAAAGTAAGGCATATTTTTCCAGAGATTTCTCAGGCATTTAAAAACATAAAAGGTATATGCCCTTACCTTTCCCCACCCCATGAATGTTGTTCTGTCCCCTGCTTTTGTCTCACAGCTATCTCTTTTGGAGATTTTTTTCACATCTGTACAACTAGAACCACTTCCTTATTTTTAGAGACTACATAGCATTTCAGTCTTCACTGTATATACCATAATTTAATAAGAGAAGTATTTATCTGGTACAAATAATACTGCAGTGAATATTCTTATATTGGCACATAACCCCACTGCAAGTTGAGGAAGATCTGTAATCACATTCTATCTATAATTGTATTCTAAGTGAATACCATAATCTAGCAGAAGGAAAGTAAGGAAAGGGATAGAAAGGAAAGGAAAAGGAGAAGAAGAAGAATGAGAAAGAGAAGGAAGGAATTCAAGTTAATTAATGGACCCAGTATTTGATGATATACCTTTAGTTGTGGGCAGGGTAGGGTGTGGATAGGTGTGTGTGTTGGGGTCATGGAGTTAGAATTGGATAAATTCTGAACTCTTCTTAGTGGTCTCATTTATTGTAGTAGTATTGGAGAAGAAATTCTGAAACTATTTTAGATGTATTATTAGACTCAACAATTGAATAAATATATTGGGAACTAAGAATTTCTTCATGGAAGAACGGACATACAAATATGGAATATGGAGAAACAAAAAACACTTATAGGTATGAATTATAATTGGAAGTGTCAGTGCAGACCCTTGATTTCTAAAAAAAAAACTGTGTGTATGTGCATCTTTATATGCCTATGTATTTTTTATGAATTTATGTACGTATGCATATTTGTATGCACGTGAATGCATAGGCTTCCTAGCTCTGGTTGAAAAGCCAAGAAGCAAAGACATACGTATTATTTAAATCTTGATTTCTTTCTTTTCCCCTAAGATTTTACTCATTTATTGACGAGAAAGCACAAGCAGGGGGAATGGCAAGCAGAGGGAGAAGGAGAAGCAGGCTCCCCACTGAGCACGGAGCCAGAGGTGAGATTCTGTCCCAGGACCCTGGGATCATGACCTGAGCCAAAGGCAGACACTTAACCAGCTGAGCCACCCAGGTGCCAGAAATCTAGATTTCTAATACCATCCCCTACCAAAAGGAAGTAGGGCTCCTTAGAAAAATGGCGGATTGCAGAATTGGAACAGAGCAGGTGCAAGGTGGACCTGGAACATCTTATTATACCAGATAGTAAGGGACCTCTACTAAAAAAAGTTACAAGAATGCAGGAGCTAGCTTTGAAGGGCTCCTACTGGCTAAATCTGGGACAATTTAAACAACAAAATCACTGAGTACAGAAATGAATTCTAAACTAGTGAAAAGCATAGAAATTCATGAGTCAGGGCACCTGGGTGGCTCAGTGGGTTAAAGCCTCTGCCTTCGGCTCAGGTCGTGATCTCAGAGTCCTGGGATCGAGCCCCGCATCGGGCTCTCCGCTCACCGGGGAGCTTGCTTCCCCCTTCCCCTCTCTCTGCCTACTTCTGAACTTGTGATATCTGCCAAATAAATAAATAAAATCTTTAAAAAAAAAAAGAAATTCATGAGTCCATACTGATGACAGAAAAATCGGGGAGAAAGAAGGGCTCTTGCTTATAGTAGAATGCAAGGACTGACTGTTCTGTGGTGAGAAAATCATAAATTTTACAATCATCATAGTGAAGATTCGATTAGGCAAGCATCATCAACATGCTAAATCTAGAGGGAGATTTTGTTTGGGAGCATGATATTTACATGTGTTTTTAGTGTCTTCTTACAGATTTCTTAGTAGTCATGAGGAGGAATTTAAAAAGCAGTAAGTACGTAGCAGAGTAGTCAGACAGTAACTTGACCAGGTGATCCAAAGTATTTCCAATGAGGGACAGACAGAAGTTATTGGGCTCCAATTATGAGACCCTCAGAAGGACATAACATAACCTATGCATATGCTGCCTGAGACCAAATTGAATCACATGGATGCATCAGACAATCCTAAAATGAGAAAAGTAAAGGGAAGTGGGACTCTATTCTGCAAAAACGTTAGTGTCTTGAAAAACAAAGACAGACTGTGAAACTATTCTAGACCAACAGGCTGAGGAGACATAACTAAATACAGCAATTGACTGTGGACTGGATCCTTGATTGGAGGGGGAAATGCTGTAAAGGACATGAGTAGGTCAGCTGCTAATACTGGAATTTGGACAGTAGATTATATAATTGATTACTGGATACACTATCCCTATTCTTAGGAAACACGCACTGAATTATTTCAGGGTAAAGAATCATGATGTAGTGGTGCCTGGGTGGCTCAGTCATTAGGTGTCTGCCTTCGGCTCAGGTCATGATCCTCAGGTCCTGGAATGGAGCCCCACATTGGGCTCCCTGCTTGGCAGGAAGCCTGCTTCTCCGTTTACCACTCTCCCTGCTTGTGTTCCTCTCTCACTGTGTCTCTCTCTGTCAAATAAATAAATAAAATCTTAAAAAAAAATCATGTGCAACCATATATAACAGAGAAAATGTTAGCAATGGGCAGATGTGGATAACGAGTATATGGGTATTGATTTGTGCTATTTTTATTTATGCAACTTTTTATAAACTTGAAATTACTTCCAAGTAAAAAGTTTATAAATGGCATATTTTACAAAAGTGTTAAAAATAACAGAAGAGGATCTAGAACAAGTATTATCTAACAGGTAGGACAAATGGATGGATGCAAATTATTATGGCAGTTAGACAAAGCCTCCTATACAAAATTTGCTTGATTTATTAAGTAGACAAATGGAAAACAAGCTTGTGGTAATTGTGCAATAGTCATTTAAAGACACAGCCTAACTGTCTTCTCATCGCCCATCTGTTTCTTTTTTCCTTTTTTTTTTCTTAAAGATTTTATTTATTTATTTGACAGAGAGAGAGAGAGAGATCACAAGCAGGCAGAGAGAGAGGAGAAAGCAGGCTCCCCGCTGAGCAGAGATCCCAATGCAGGGCTCTATCCGGGGACCTGAAATCATGACCTGAGCCAAAGGCAGAGGCTTTAACCCACTGAGTCACCCAGGCGCCCCCATCCATCTGTTTCTAATACCACAGGAAAAGTTATAAATATTTCAAAATGAATCAATTTAAAAAAACCACACAATTCAAAAGTTCTCATTCTTAGAACCAAATAACACTGTTTATCCAATCCGTTATAATGTGGCATTTATTTGGCAAAGAGAAATAAGATTAATTTAGAGAAACAACAAAACTGATTTCTTAGCAAGTCTAATGGAATCTGCTTTCAACTAAGAAGTATCTAAGAAATTCACAACTAGCTGTCTTGTTAAACAGGAAGTGTAATTAATGTTTACTGTCACAGGATGAACATTCCCCAGCTGCTGTTAGCATGGGCATTGTGTCTTTGGCATAGTACTTTTCCCCCCTTTCAGTTGCGAGTTGTTTATTTTGAACACTTTCATCATGTCGGACACCTGCTGTGTGCTTCTCACCTGTCTCTGATGCCTATGGCTGCTTATTCCAGCCCCAGGCACTGAGCACCCAACTGTGTGGGATCTAGGGCCAATTCCACGGAATGATCTGACATCATTCTGTCTTCTTCCCTTTCTGTGCATCTCTCACTTCTGTAGTCACTGGCATGAGACAATGAAAACATGCTCAGTGTCCACAAACATGCAACTCAGACATACAGAGGGTATTAATATCCTACTGGGTGAGACTTTGACAATGAAAGATCAAGCCAGTCTACATAGACAGTTCTGTGAAGCAGCCTCACTATATGGCCTTTTGGCGGAAGGTCCCATAAGATCTAGGAATCAGTTGTGTTTAATAGCAAGAGGAGACCTGTGCAGAAATGCATCTTCTTGGATTGGCTCTCATTTTTTATTTCCCTGCCTCCTCCTTTTCCCTCATTCTTGCTCCCTGGGACTGCATTCTGTGATAGAGTGGCAGCAGGTAAGCTTTGCCTCAAGGTCTGCTTTCTGGCGAATCCGGGTTATTAGTTGCTCAATGAATATTGAAAAGTATGGGAAAATCAGAAGTCCTTGGTTTGTATTTTTATTTTGAGGCTTAGCACCCTCTAGTGGAAACTATTTTTCATTTTCAGTTATACCAAGACAGCCCCCAAAAGGGTTTTGTGTGTGTGTGTGTGTGTGTTTGTTTGTACCATTTAGCATTTCCAGATAGAAATGAGTCTGGCTGATACCACAGGAAATAAAGAAGCTGCCCTTCCTCTTGCCTTTGTCTGTTTCAGGTGCCAGAGTCTTTACATACTTCTGTTGCTATCTAGAGGAGTACTTACAAAATGGAAAAAGTAAGGCTGACCAAACCCATATTATGTGATGTGAATCAAATATAAATAGAAAAAAAATCAACTCTGGTTAGGTTACAGCAAGATATCTGATGGACCTTCCAGAGAATCTTCATTTAAAAAATGGAGTTTCTTAGATGTATCTTATGTTGCTTTTGCCCCATACAGTCTATGTTCTCATATCAAGCCAAGTGTTACTGCAAGTCTTGACCTCTGCCAGTGCTCAGAGCTGATTTTAAGTACCCCTTGTTTATCAGTTTAGATTTTCTTAAATGTTCACCACATCCTGCCCATTGTTAATCTTCAAAAGTCATGTTCACCTGTAAGAGACAATTAGTTATCTTTTGTTTTCACTACCCATGTCCACTATCCTTTTCTTTTGTGGCAAAAGTACCTGATTTTGTTTGGGGATATATAACCCACCTCCATTTTCCACCATGAACTTCTTCTTGAAGATGACTTAGCAGGTTCCAATGAGCATATGTCACCATTTTAGCAATAGTGATTGGTACAGCGCTAGGTCTATGCCCTAATCAAGACCATAAAGGATAAAGAGATTTGATGTTGAAGTTTTCTGTTCAACTTTTTGGAAAGAGAATTTCATGTTGCACTGAATGAGGTCTTGTGATGATGTGCACTTGAACCTCCCAAGAACTACCATGCAAAGTTTGAAATGTAGCCAATCCAGAGGAAGCAGAATTAAGAGATGGATCCTCATGTTACCATCGAATTCTTAAATGAGGCCAGCCTTACTTATAGATTTTACAATTACATGAGCCACTTTCTCTTCTTTGTTTAAGTTAGATTGACTTGAGCTTTTTAATCTCTCTCAACTAAAAGATTCCTAATTGGTAAACAGTTTAATTCTGACCTCAAGGTCTTGCCTTCAACTTGATTCCCTTTTGTTATTCATGATTTTAGTGAATGCTATTATCATTCATCTAGCGGGGCCAGCTAGAAAGCTATGAGTCATCTTGACACAGGTTTTCTTTCTTCACCCCCGTATCTGGTCCACCAGTAAGTTTTGGATATTTTGCCCTGTAAATATTTCTCGAATCCGTCTACTTCTCTTTGTCCAAGATAGCCTCATCTTTCACTAAGCTGCTAAAACAAAACAGAACAAAACAAAATAAAACAACGCAGAAAAAATGGAACAAATAAAACTTCTTAAATATCTCTGGCTACCCCATGCTTCCTCCAGGCTGTTCTCCATTCTTCATCCAGACGGATTTTTTTAATCATATCATCCTCTTCCCATCCCAATCTTCTGATTAAAACAATACTGTCACTCTCAGGATAATGAAACTTGGATGAGAAGTTCTGTCTCACCTACTGTTCTTGTCTAACCTCACACCCCTATCTCAGTCACTCAGAGCCCCTGTGTGTGTTGATTCTTCTGCCTGTCTGTGCTTCCCTCCCCTTTTCAGAACTTAACTTTGAGCTATTTCCTCAAATAAACCTTCCCTGGCCTCTTCAGTTAGGGTCAATAGTGCTATTATAGCCTCTCGTATCACTGTGTGCTTGATTTGAGGTCTGTCCTGAATTAGGGGTGATTTCTTTTCCTTGGTCACATTTAAAATTTTTTAACAAGAATGAAATGCTAAGACAGAAGCCAGTGGAAAAAAATTATACATCCCTTTGTCAACTATTCACAAGCAATGTGCAAACTATACTTAGACTATTGCTTACATTGCTATTTGTCAGAAGGTGGTCCTGATCCCAGAGCAGGTGTTCATAGGACAGGTATGTGGTTGAATGGTAAGAGGAGACAGTGAGTGAGAGGAAGTGAATGGGTCAAAAGATATATGTAGAGCAGATGGACCAGGTTTCCTAGTTCTTTTTTGAAACTGGCTGCATGAAAAGAAGTTGTGACTCGTCTTATTACCCTGTTTGGAGCAGAATCTTTATAGTTTCACTCTCATGTTCAAGTTTGAAGCCCAATCCATCATCATATATTAGATTTCATAGATCTTGTGGCAGCTAATGGTGTATGTTGCTCTGTCTCTCTTGATGTGAGAATATGCTGCAAAGAAAATAGTTAGCTGACAGCCCCAGATGCTGTACCTTTGGGATCCATTGAAGTGTCCATGTCAAGGAGGCTACATACTCTTTGGACTGCTCCAAGCCAACAACAACATGGCAGAAGTACTATAGCTGGGCCATTCCTGCCCACCACTCACATGATAACTTCTTTATTGAGTTTAATCTGGGCATTTTGGAGTGGTTACAGGGAGAGCCAAGAAAGTCAAATGAAATTGATGTCTTAAGTGGCTGTCACATACATCTTGCAAATCAGTTATAGTGCCCACTTTATTGAGTTATGAGGCTTAAATAAGATAATACATATAGTGTGTTTAGAATGGTGTCCAGACATAGTAAACAATCAGTAATATTAACTATTATTTTGCATGGATGAAAAATTTAGCTAAAAATAAAAACATTTTTATTGCATAAAATAAAAATCTTACAATGCATATTTCTTTTCCAACAAAAACAAGAATTTGCAAGACACACCCATTTTATTCAATATGGTAAAAGAAAGCATTATATTGTATTTATAATAGCAAAAACATGAAATTCTGATTTACTGGGAAATCTTTGTTCATTTGTAGCTGGAGGTATGATAAAATGACATGTATGACCTTTTATAATAGCAGGGATAGAATCCAAAGGAGAGGGCACTGTGGTAAGCCTCCTTCAGTACATCTGCTTTCTTCTATTAAATTAAATTAAATTGATTATTTTTTTAGAGAGAGAGGGAGCGGGGAGAAGCAGAGGGATAATCGTAAACAGGTTTCACACTCAGTGCAGAGCCTGATGTGGCGCTCGATTTCACGACCCTGAGATCTGAAATCAGGAGTTCATCCTGAGCTGAAATCAGGAGTCTGTCACTTAGCTGACTGAGCCACCCAGGTGCCCCAATGCCATCTGAATGCCATCTGCTTTCTAATGCTGTACTTCCTTTGGGATTTCTTCTCAGCCTGTACATCAAGGTATCTCTCGCTCAGAAGTGAATGAATTTCTCTGTGTGAAGAGAATGAAGTGTTTGCCACATGAAGTGCCTTCTGAAAGAGTTATTTTCACTGTGTTTGTTAAGATCCGTATGGCCATGTGTACACTGTTTAGCAGTCTATTGCCTTAACCACTCGGCCACTTTGTCCACCACGAGTATGTGGTTTGGATTGGGCCACTGGGACTCACTGGGTTGTATTTCCCAGGCTTTTATAGTATCATTGTGCCCATGTGCTAGAGCACTTTGTTCTTAATTATCATATTGATGTGAGTTTAAAAATGAGTGATCATTAAAATATTTTAGTGTAGTTTCATTTCTTGAATGCTGCCAGCATTTGTACTTCTAGATAAGGGGTTAGTAAATTGTGGCCCACCAGCTGTTTTTGTAAGTGAAGTTTTACTGGAACACAGCTATGCTGATTTGTGCATTGTCTATGGCTGCTTTTGCATTACACTGGCAAAAGGTTGGCAGTTGCAGTATAAACCGTATGACCCTCAGGTATAAAACATTTACTGTCTGGACCTATACAGAAAAAGCTTGCCCACTTGTGTTCTTCCATGTGATTATTTCTGCAGAAGGATGTTTGCAACTAGGACATATAAGATGGGCTTCTTGCACCTTCTCTTAGGGGCAGATCTTTGACTACTTCTCACAAGGAGAGAGGGAGGGTATAGTTATTTTCTAGAATGTTTTAGGTGGGTTATATGAGCAGGGAGAATGTGGGACAATTAATGCTGCTGCCAGAAAACCTATCATTCCCCTGTCCAATGGCCCTACTCCAGGTTTATCAAGGTGTGTCCTAAAGGCCACAGCTCCCCACTTCTTTGGGGATTGCATTAATATAACACTATTGATCTGTATGAGAAGGGAGAGGGGGATGATGAGATTTTCCTTTTCATCTGTATTTTGCCGTAGATTGGCAGTCTTTCCTCTCAGCTTTGGAACTCAGCAATTACCCATGCTCTTTTAATATTAATAATCTGCCTAGCAGGGGGGCAGCTTTTGAAGTCACCTGAATTTTGCAGTTGATATAGCTCATA
>RCUC01091756.1:0-42526 GCA_003697995.1 Taxidea taxus jeffersonii | reverse complement strand
GTGTGTGTGTGTGTGTGTGTGTGTGTGTGTGTGTGACCTTCCAGGTAAATGAGGTGGGGTGGTTTGGAACTTTTGATAAAGCAGCAAAGTTACTAAAAAAATTTTAAGAGCTATCTCTACCACTTACATTTTAAAGCTGGTGAATATCCGTTAGATTACAAGATTCTTAACAGGAAAGAACTATGCCTTCATTTTTGAAGTCATAGCTCCTTGTTCTGTGCCAGACACATGGAAGGTGTTCAGTCAATGTCTGTGGAGCCCAAGTTGAAAGAAACATAGTGCCTTTTTAATTGAATAGTCTCTTCGGATCCTTTCATTTGAGAACTGTGACCCCTTAGTATTATTATATACTGGTGTTAGTAATATTTTGAGTTCCAATAAAATTTGGCATTTTACTATTGTTCTATCAAAAACTATAGTTTTTCCTCCAGGACTGATTATCAAGCCATGCTACATTTCCAAATGTGTTTGGATTATATCTAACCTCATAGAATAGAGCAGAGTTGGCAAGTTAAGGTATTTTTCTTCTCTGTTAGGTTTCCTTGCCTATAAAATAAAAGCCATTAGGCAAAATGAGGTTTAAAATCATTTCAAATGAAAGTCTCTGACATTCGATGGTTCCGATCTCCTATTTATTTTTCTCCTGTGAATCCAAAGAACATTAATATTCACCCAAAAGTAACTCTCTTTAACTCACATTTTCTGGGATTCGTTTTCTCTCTTGAGGAAGGCACACCTGTTCTTGCTAGGGATACAAAAAGTAAAACAGAGGGACACCTGGGTGGCTCAGTTGGTTAATCGGCTGCCTTCAGCTCAGGTCATGATCCCAGCGTCCTGGGATCGAGTCCCACATCGGGCTCCTTGCTCGGCAGGGAGCCTGCTTCTCCCTCTGCCTCTGCCTGCCACTCTGCCTGTGCTCGCTCCTGCGCTCTCTCTCTAACAAATAAATAAATAAAATCTTAAAAAAAAAAAAAAAGTAAAACAGACTGTAATCCACCATGAGGGAGAAGTTGTGCCAATCTTAGGTTTTATGGTTATTGGTACACTCGAGGCTGGCATTCCCCTCACAGTCCATTCCAGACATTTTATCTGAGCCCAGAAATGACAGCTGCTCCATGAGTCTGCGCCGGATGGAGATCAGAGCCAGAGTTGAAGTCTGGGAGTGCTCCTTTTGGAGTTCCCATAGATGGTCCACTTCCTCCCAACATCTTTGGAATAGAGCACTGAAGGACTCAATACTCAAAGTAACTATTAAGAATAGTGTTGTGGGGCGCCTGGGTGTCTCAGTGGGTTAAGCCTCTGCCTTCAGCTGAGGTCATGATCTCAGGGTCCTGGGATCAAGCCCCGAATAGGGCTCTCTGCTAGGTGAGGAGCCTGCTTCCCCTCTCTCTCTGCCTGCCTCTCTGCCTACTTGTGATCTCTGTCTGTCAAATGAATACAATCTTTAAAAAAAAAAAAAGGAATATTATTGCGACTGAATATTTCAGCTTCATGGTGGCAAGTACAGGGCTTTGCATCAGGTGGAGCTCATGTCTGGCTGGAGAATTAAACCCATGTCCCAGGGCTGAGCGAGGATGAGATGCCATGCCTTGGGGCTGCAGCACTGTGACTGCCCCACAGAAAGGGTTCAGGAATCTTCACTGTCGCTATTGAGATTACATTTGCTATTTATAGCCAGTAAGCATGACAGAAAGAAACATGTTTGCCCTCTCAGTGGCATGAGGTAGGGTGGGAGTGGGGTTGGGTGTGGGGCAAAGCAAGAAATAATGGCCGTGAGTGGGAGAGCTACTGATAGAGAAGGTTCTGACTAAGGGTCTGTCTCATCCGGAGGTCCTGGAGGGGTTTTTTCCTGCATTTTTAGTTTTGTTGCATGTGTTTGGAGATATTCTCGTAAAGATGAATCACTCCGCAGGTGTTTGGAATGAGAAAATAATGAAGAACAGGACTCAGAATTTTCTTCAGCCCATCCAGGGGTCTTTCATCAACTTATTCTGAAATAAGAGATCATGGCTCTAATTCCATTAGAACTTAATATTTCTTTTCTTAGCAAAGTGCATGTACCATTTCTGGCTGAAATTTTGCTTGAATGTGCTGCCAAGCCTTTTCTACAGCAAACCATCACGTAGCAATCTATCTGTGGTACTGAAGAGGAGGCGCGCGGTGGAGGGAGGGACTATCTCATCTAAACCTTGACTTGTCAACCTCTGACATGAAGAAGTTAAGCTCCAGGCCTTTTTCAGTCCAAAAACTCTGCATTCGTCAATCCCTTATAATCTGTGATGTCCAGGAGTGGAAAAATATGTGTACCTCTGCGCGTGCCTGTGAGTGTGCATGTGGGCATGGGCGTGCACACCTACATGTACAGACCGTAGGAAGTGTATGGGAGAGGAAAACTGAGAGGGGACTTACTGAGGCTTGGTGTTAAAAGGAATACTGAGTCAATGTTATTCTGGGCAGTACACACAAATTTCAACTTAGAAACTGGCAAGTTGGTTATATTTTTCAGATGAGCAAAGTGCATACTTTCAGAATGATGGAAGAATATTTCAACATGAATTTTAACAAGTTTGTTTTATTGATGCAAAGTGCCAGGCTCACCCAGACTGTGCTGCGCCACCACCATTTGACCTGGGGCCATACTTTCTCAAGGTAGCAGGACACTTCCTGGTGAGCCAGGCTGCGCTTTGGGGAAGGATGCCTGTGTGTGTGTGTGTGTGTGTGTATGAATGAATGAAATGATACAGAATAAACCAGGGTTCTGCCTGGCTTCACTGCAGATTATCTGGACAAACTTCCCTACCCGTCTCTGAAAGCCACAGAGCATCCACAGCTAGCCAGCCTTCACAGTGCAAGAGACAAATACTGAGCATTGCAAAGCCTGAGTCAGGAGCCGGTTTCAAATTGACTTAAGCCACTTACTGACAATTCTTTGCCTTCATCTTCCTATCTGTAACACAGTTTTGCTTGCCCTGCTGAATTGAAGAAGATGTTGAAAGAATAAATTCTACAGCTATGGTACCTCTGAGTCACTCTGAGCTCCTTCCTAGAATGACAACTCTTGGGAACTGATGTCATGGCAGTTGCCTGGGCCAGATCACCCTCCTCTGAGAATCACCTCTCCTACCCCCAGGAAGTGGGCTCTGGCAGCCTGATCATTTGATGTGCCACTGAGCTCCTGGCCAGGGCTAGTTAAACCGGGGTGAAAAAGGGGAACCAATCTCCAGTTAAGCTGAAATGATTAGTGTCTCTTTCTCAGAAATTTGGAAGGGGGACCTAGAACCTGGGTCAGTCAGTTGAGAGCCCTGAGACTGGGAAGTGATATAGAGTCAAGGTTCCAGAACAGCAGAAAGAGGCAGCCTCCAAAAAAGATGGAGATGATATCAATTCACAGAGCAAAGAAATCAAACAACAGTGGCTCCCCAGACAGGATGCTTGTTCCTGATTCTCCTCCACTTCCTCATTCCAGGTCTTTGTGTACCCTGGCTCCTCTCTCTGCCCTTGTTCTCCAAGTAATAATCTCATATCCTTCCAACAAATTTCTCATTTTAGCATATGTTCGTCGAGTGAATCTCTTACTCAGAACCAAATGATTCCCAGCCTGAAACTGTGTAATCTGAGTTGCATGTCTTAGAAAAGCTAGCAATGTCATTGACATATGAGGATCCTCAGCAAGACTTTTTATAAAACAGGTTTCTTAAAAATCCCTTCAGAAGAAAATACTAGCTCCCCGTTTGTTCCTGGGCCTTCTTGTCTGTTAAGGTTGAGCTCATGTCTTCAACCTCAACATGCAATGGAGTACCACTCTAAACAGAGTCCAGAACACAGCCTTGATAGAGTTTTTATTTTTATTAGCGAACTGAAGATGACCCATCTTAAACCACTCCACAGCTAAACTGAATTTTGTGCACAGTGAATTTGTCCCTACATGGGTGGAACTCCAGCGTCACCAACCAGCTGCCTCCTGTCAACAGGTGAGATGTGGATGTCATTCACAGCACAGATGGTCAATCCAAAATATGCTCTCAAGAATATCAAGTGGGCCAAAAAAAATTGGGAACTGAGACCAGGAGCCATCCACCATCTCTGTCCAGCCTTCACTGGAGGTGTGAGAAGCCAAGTTGTTTCTGTTCACAGGGAATTTGGGTGAATCATGACCATTTCTATCAGCCTGAGGTTGAAAGTGAAACCCTATTCAACCATCAAGATTGGCTCAACTGGAGGCTGTTTATGGTGGGAAGCCAAGCACAGCATTTACTCATAAGTCGTCCCAGACCTGTAGGTGGAGAGCTTTCCTTTCTGATACCTGGCTCATCACATCATCAAAGAGTATGTCTCCCCTGACCCCTACCCCTTTCATAGAAAGGCAAATGCACTGTTTTTAAAAGATCACTAGATAAAGAGCTGAAAAAATAGTTCTAACACCTGCTGTGTGTCCTTGCACACATTACTGACTTCTCTGAGCCTCAATTACCTTATATTTAAAATGTGGGCATAGACCATATCACCTTTAAGGTTCCTTGAAGGTCTAGAAATGAATAGCTCTTTTCCTTCTAGTAGAAACTCCTTGAAGCAGGGATCATATTTTCAACTTCCATGGTCCCCTCCACAGTGACGGACTTTCCTAAATGTGGGCGAATGCCCCTGGGGAAAATCGAAGAATCAATCAAACTTTCTCTAAAATTCATACACTTAGGTGTCACCAACTTCAGCACTTAAACCACAAATCGGCCCAACAACAAAGGTCCCCTTCCCCCCTAAGTGATTCTGTCACAATAAGAGATTGTTATCAAAAATGATGTTCCACTCAGCAACGTCTCAAGAGAGATGAGACTTCCAAACTGGTATCTACAAGCTCCGTTGTTCTGAAGACGCTGAAAACAGCTCATACTTACCCACAGAAGAAGCAGGGTTACTAGGAAAATAGAAGTGTATTTTGACTCCTTCTCAGTGGAATTTATGGGTAAACCTAGGAGATTCACAGTACCCGTTCCCCCAGTGGCTGTAGCTGAGAACATCGTGACATCCGGGCATACTCACCCACAAAGTAGCCACGGAGAGGGTAGTTCATTTCCCTGGCCTTCTGGTCTGTTCTCCTGCCGAATCCTATCTTGTTAGTCAGACAGGGGGTGCTTACTCATCTAGCGAGTAGAGGGCACTCTTCTGAGAAACGTACCAAGAACTGTGCCTCCTCTAGAAATGTCACCAAGACACCCTTGTGAGACAACAATGAGGCATTCATTGAATGTCCAGGCATTTGGTTGTAAGGGCTGGTGTCCTACGGTGTTTGTTTACTCTTAGGGATGCCAGAGCCCCCTGATAACCTTTCCAGCCATTATCAACAGAGCATCGTGAATAGGATTCACTGCTTGATGCAGAAACATTTAACCAAAAATACATCCATCTTAGAGGATCAGAGAGAACTCACTCTTTGAAAGCTAATAAGACAATTCTCTGGAAAACAAGTGTGTAAAATGGCCGAGGGCCCCATAAACTCTAGTGCCTTCTGCAGGCTGCTCGGCGGCCACTCCTTCTGTTAATTGAAGAGTATTATTTTGAACTGAAGTGACTTTGCATACACATGGATATTTCCTTTTTTCTTCAGTTTTATCAAGAAGGAAGAAAACAAATATACTAGGAGCAAATGAATGACTATGTTACTGATTTTTTAAAAAACTATCCATAGCCTTACCCATTGAAAATTTATGTAATAGTGTAACTTCGTAAGGAATTTTAACATGTGCCTTTGGATCATTTTTTTAATAATCGTCATCATGGTGATTATTACAGGAAAATCACATTTTCTTGGCAGCCTCTGATATCTCTATTCCCCGCAGGGTATAGCCCTCTATGTATTCCTTTTACTGAGGCAGTTATTACCCTGCATTGTCATCCCTGGCTTGTAAGTGCATCTCACTCAACAGGTCAAGGATCCCTTGAAATAAAGGAGTATCCTTCCTTTATGCTTGAATTACTGGTACTTAGTAATTGGTATATATTACATACATAATAAAGAATTTTTGTCATGTAAATAAGCAAACTTGCCAAAGCAGAACTGTGTTATAGAATGCAAAAAAAAAAAGTACGAAACAATGAAATCTAATGTTTAATGGACAACAACCAAAACAAAAAAGCCCCTTAATTTTTAACTTTCCTATTTATCTGATGCCAATTTTTTCTCCAATAAAAATTGCTAAGTTAAAGGTAAATGTCCTTACTAATAACCATGCATCATACAGAAGGAACATCATCCAAGCAAAAAATGCATTCTTGGTCAACTTGAGCTTTCTCTCAAATATTCATAAGTTGAGATTCAACAGAAGGAACTTAATTCATATCCAGAGTAGTTCAGGGAGTCTTTTCTAGAAGAGATCTCTGTCAAGATGAAATGACACAGTCTGTTTGAGTTAAGTCCAAGCATTTTAGAATGTGTTGCCTTCACTACTTTTGAAAGTCCAAAATAGTGGCTCTAAAAAAAAAAATCCATAAAAAATTTTTCCCTGAATGGAACATTACATTTTGGTGCAGTTCATTGCTTCTTTTCCATCTTGTTCTTAGTCCTGTTTTTACCAAGTCCTTGCTGTTATTTCTCTCTAAGTCCATGTATCCATACTCGATAACCCAAGGTTTATTTTGATGGAGCACGGTGGCCATGGTCAAGATCAGAGGAAATAAGCACCAAGTATTCGGCTCAAAATTTAAAAATGTTGTTTGGGGAACCATATCTTTTGGCAGCTCCATGTTGGGAACTGTCTGCATAATGGACTCTATAGTTTCTTTACTCTTAGGGGACAAAACAGGCATTGTGCCTCCCACAAGGTCACATGATTAAAATTACCCCATTTTTGTCCTCTGCTCCAGGGTCTCTGACTGGGAGAAATCTGGTGAGCTGTACAGCTGCATGGAAAATGGCAATTTGATAATACCCCTTATCTAGGAAAGAACTTCAGGGAACACTATTTTCTGGATTTAGCTCTGGATTAACACTATATTCTGGACTAACTCATTGAAGCCTATCTCACCAAAAATAAAGCACTAGTAAGTGACACTATTGGACACTTACCTTGAACTTTTATTACCAATGTGGCTTTTTTACCAGGGGAGGGGAATCGATTGATTTGGGAGGGGCAGTGGATGGATGATTTTTCCTTCTGTGTTGACATAAATATCATCCATATGTATCTACTTGATACCAGCATCAGTTAATGGAGTGAAATAAGGGTATGTAAAATGAGCAGGTAAGGCAATCACACAATAGAATTTCAGCCTTAGAGAAGACTTTAAAGTATTTCTATTCTACGCAGTTAGCTGTACTTGAAATTACTCTATAATGTCTCTGCCAAGCTGTTACCTGGTGTCTAGTTATAATAAAAAGGGAATAAAACAACACACCCTGAGTGTGGCTAATGTCCTTAGCAGGACACAATTTACTCAGGAGGACCCTGCCACCTCTTGGAGACCTAGTTGTTTTGGCAACAGATGATGACTTTCTGACCTTAGGCATTCTGTGTTGATGATCTGGTTAGATCACTGATCAGAATGCTGAGTCATACCTTCCATCCTTAGGTCTCATGATTCTAGAAAGCCTTATTTATTCGCTAGTTCATTTTGCAAGAAGGGGAGCTCAAGGTGAGGTGGAAAAAAAGCCAAATGTTCTACAAGCCCCTTGGCTGTCCAGGCATCTGTGGCCACCACTTCAGCCGGCCCTATTTAAAAGGCCTAGAAGGGTCTCTTTCCTTTTGTTGTATGTCACCCTATCTAGCCATCCAAGGGTAGGCTGCTGCTCTGTGCTCTGATTTAGGCCTGACCTCTCCTGAGGGATTGTTTGCCCCACCTAACATCTCAACAGTCTGGTTCTGGCCACAGATTAGGACTCCCTAATTTCCCTTCTTGATACCAATTTTGTAATTGCAACTCATGGAACTACACCCACCCAAGCTCCATTACTTCCTCTTCCTTTCCTTTATTTTAAGTCAGAGTTTGCCAGGGTGATAGTAAATCATGGGCACATTAATGTATTCTTTATTTTTAAACAACTTTGTTGAAAATTAAGTAAGTCATTCCTTTCTTCCAAGGAGCTGAAACTTTTTATTCAATAGCTATTACTGAGCTCTCACCATGTGCCAGGCATGGCGTCCCCTTAGAAGTCCAGTTGATACGTTTTTGCAAATCCCTCCATAGCTTTGAAATCCATATTTTACAATTAATTATGAAATTAACAAATCTTTTTATTGTTTTAAACATCATTTTAATGGTTTGTTTAGATGGTTCTTTAGCTCTTGCTAAACACAATCTTTCTTGCATTTTCTGCTCCAAGAGATAGAGGGGTTAAGTTCTGTTCTATACCAAAGAGATAGCTGGCAATCAACTAATAAATGATATGGTAGATCAAAGGAGCTATCAGAAAATATAATTATTAAATCAGAGATGAGTGCTGGGCTTTCTGCAACAGAACCACTTGGAGCTTCTTCAGAAAGAAAAGCTAGAATTTCTTTTTTTTTTTTTTTTAAGATTTTATATATTTATTTGACCTAGAGAGACACAGTGAGAGAGGGAACACAAGCAGGGGGAGAGGCAGGCAGAGGGAGAAGTAGGCTTCTCGTTGAGCAGGGAGCATGATGTGGGGCTCAATCCCAGGACCCCAGAATCATGACCTGAGCTGAAGGCAGACGCTTAACGACTAAGCCACCCAGGCAAGCTAGAATTTCTTATCTTCTCTTCATTTTAGCAACCAGACTTTCCCTTGTAGCTCTTAAAACCAACCAAAGCTCCTTTCCATCCCAAGATTTGTCAGTGACTAAGCATAGTCTCAATATACCTTTCCAGTTGTAAGTAACATTGGAGATGCCCAAACTCAGAAAGGTAGTGAATTATATGGAATATTAGTATCAGAGCCAATAGGCCTTCAGACTATCAGTACTATCTGCTATGTGATAACATAATCCAAGGGGTCAACCTGAAACAGACTCTAAAAAGACTCCTTTATCATTTGCTAACAAAAAAGAAGTCTGGACAGAGGTTCAACATATTTTCCACCACTCCTTTTT
This sequence comes from Taxidea taxus jeffersonii, assembly GCA_003697995.1. Lineage (NCBI taxonomy): Eukaryota > Metazoa > Chordata > Mammalia > Carnivora > Mustelidae > Taxidea > Taxidea taxus. The sequence goes on along the minus strand of RCUC01091756.1, from coordinate 33,482 downwards.
TTCTCCTCCCACATGAAGCAGGGCTGCTGTAACACGAAGGAAATACTACTTCAGCCCTGAAGTGACAGAAGCAGAGAGTCAGTTCCCTTCCTTCAGGGATCATGATGCTTGAGCTGTCATGTGATGTGAGACCATTGTGATGGCTGCAGCTACTCTCCCATGAGGCCAATGGGCTGCTTCTCAGAAGACTCAGAAGAAGGAGGGGCAGTGGAATATAAAGGCAAGGCTGTGGAAGCAATCCCTCTGAGCACAGGTAAAAAAGAGTACATGATTTGTAGAGAATTTAAAAGTAATGATAAAATCAGCAACAAGTCTGTCTGCTTTTTATTATCTCTATGTGCTGGCAATTCTAAACAATCTCAGTGATAACACATGCTTTCCTGAAAAAAATCATTTTTCATCTATAATACGTAGAATGGTTACTGCAGTTTTTGTTGATTTTATATATAAAATATCAATATGATCTTCAAGTGAGCATGCTTTGATTATGGATTCTTTTTTTTTTAATTTTTTTTAAATATTTTATTTATTTATTTTTTAGAGAGAGAGAAAGCGCGAGCTCAGGCAGACAGAGTGGCAGACAGAGGCAGAGGGAGAAGCAGGCTCCCCGCCAAGCAAGGAGCCCGATGCGGGACTCGATCCGTGGACGCTGGGATCATGACCCGAGCCGAAGGCAGCCGCTTAACCAACTGAGCCACCCAGGTGTCCCTATGGATTCTTTATTAAACATGGTGTTTTACACAGAAATTAATGCAAAGAATCCCTCTTTCCCCGGTTGTCCCCCGAGCCATGTCAACTGAGTGGCATATTATCTTGCAAGAGTTTATAGCTAGTGATTTGAAATTGTTCAAACTTACTTCAGGGACAGTGCACATCTTCATTTCCTATGGTGCTCCCCATTCCTGTGATTAAACAGTAGATACAAAATAAACAGTGAAAGGACAATGATGGTATATTAGTCAGCTCAGGCTGCATAACAAAATAGCACAGACTAGATGGCTTAAACACAGAAATTTTCTCACAATTCTAGAAGGCTGAAAGTACAAGATCAAAGTGCTAGCAGGGCTGATTTCTCCTGAGGCCTCTCCCTTCCGCTTGTAAATGGCTATCTGCTCCTTGTGTCCTCACGTGGCTCTTCCTCTGTGCACACACAGAGAGATTTCTGTGTGTTCCTCTTCTTATAAGGTCAGCAATCCTATCAGATCAGGGCCCACCCTCAGGACCTCATTTATCTTTAATTATCTCTGTAAAGGCCCATCTCCAAATACAGTCACACTGGGGATCAGGGTTTCAATATATGAATTTTTGATGGGGGGACATGATGCAGTCCATAACAAATAGTGAGTGTAAAGAACAAGAAACAGACTTCAGTCACTCCAATTCTGTCATTCACTGTGACTATGCAACACTTTTATTTGTGTTTAAATTTTAAAATAGAGAATTAGAGTGCAATTTGTAAAGCATATTGTTTTTGTTCAATAAACACCAATCTTAGTTTATTCCCGAAATAGTTGACTTTCTAAACATTAAAATTTTTAAATAAATTATTACTCGCAGGATATTGATGTACTTGTTACTAAACCAAAACCTATGTTCATTATTGCAACAAATAGGTAGTTACGCCCCCCCTTTTCAAAACTTTAATGTATTTATAAAGTTTTGATCCATTACTTGCATACTTTCTCATACTATATAATTTTATTTTAACTTTTGACTGGTTTGGTTATATATACAATGAATAAGAAAAGAAAATCTTCACTGTGTTTCCTTACTTGGCAATTTTATATTCTATTTCATTATTACAGTTGAAAATAAATTTGTCATTGGATTTCAAATAACCATGGAAAGTCATTAAGGAGAGGCTCTTGGTCATGACTAGAAAGGAAATTGGAAGGAAACTACAAACACATCATCCTGTTGAGATCCTGTAGTCTCAGATTAACCTAAACAAGTTTTTTCAGCAGAAACGTAGCCAGGCGTTTTCCTAATGATGTGGGGCTTGGGAAAGTGAATAAATGGGTCTACCTAAATGCACTCAGGGCTCACTCCCAGTTGTCTCCTGCTTAGGCTCTATCTGCCTCACCAAAGGCAAAGAGCACATACCTACGGACACCCCACCATGAGGTCTGAGCCATCATCACTCCAACAATCAGTCTCTGGCCACCACCTCAGACCTAGAGTATGTACCCCAGCAGGAAACTCTGTCCTCAGGCAGATAGACCTCAGAAAAGACCAGCAAGGCCCTTGGAAATGATTTGAGCTGTTTGAGGTGAGAGGGTGTGTTCTGGGGACCACAAACCCAGACCTTGGTGGAAGGTCTTCTGATGGGCTCTTCTCCTTGGCTCTGTGGACTCTTCACCCCACAGGGAGAGGCACAGTCAAAAGAGAGTGTCAGGCGGACCAACCTGGCTATCCAGGTCTAAGAGAGGCACTATTGTGGTCAACCATGTCCACTGGTGGGTGACACTTAACTTTGAAATGTGGGCTACACAGATGTATTTTGCAGAATCTTCCGAGGTTGCTAGCTCCTTGGTTGCTCCATTGGTTCCTTACTCAGGATTCCTGGGCAGCTCTAAGAGAGCCACAGAAAGTCTTCCTGTCTTGTGATTCTCTATCAAAGAGCAATACCTTGATAGGTTATTTCTGGGCTCTACGACAGTTGGTTGGGAACCCTAATAGACCAAAACTGAACTTTTACCCACTTTCCTAGGAGTCAAATGTAGCATTTCTTTCCTCCTATGGCATTTAGACCAAAGTTACTTGATGATCAACAAAGACTATTCTTTAAGTACCTTTTATGTAACACATACACTTGCACTGATACACAGCTATGAATGAATGTGCACATATGTATATGTGCATTTATACATTTGTACATGTGTGTGTGTGCGCATGCCTGTGCTTGTATCTTTGGCTCCCCAGAAGTCCCATTGAGAGTGATTTGTTTTGAATTCTGACTCCTGTTCTGGGTGAGATTTTTTTTTTTTTTCTCTTAAAGGTGTCAGCAGAAGCTGTGAAAAGGTACAGATCAGAGAATATAACATCCCCTAAGGGACTTCTCGGAGGTTCACACTTCATGTGCCAGACTCCCTTGTTTCAGGATAAGTATTTGACATGCTTTGTTACCTGATTAAACCTGCATGTGTTTCGTTCTGGCTTATTACTGTCTGAGGCACTGTGTTGTGAAATGAAAATTACTGGCATTTGCCTGCCAAATGCAGTGATTCAGAGAATTGTGAATTAGGATTCTTTAATTACAGAGATCTGCACCTGATAGGGTAATTTCAAAAGCAAAGTTAACCACATGTGCTCTATTTATTTTCAAACTAATTCTATTGAATTACATTTCATTTAAAAGGCATTATTGGTCTCCTATTAGTAAACAGGGGCCAATAAACAAAATGTTTTGTTAAAACCCAATCTCATTTCACCTGGGCTGAAGAAGGAAGGAGAAAATCACGTTTTCATAGACTAGAATACAAACACTATGATTCTTCTGGGGTACTCCTTCAGGAGTACTCTTATTAGAGGAGTGATTATTCTGTGTTATTCTTAGATTAAATTTAAGTTGGAAATGTGCATGCATTATATGAATTCAAGGATCAGTCAAAACAAGGTGATTCATGGGGGTGAAAAGAGAAGGCCCTGTTTTAAGTCCACATTGTTTTCTCTGTCTTCTGCTGGATTTTAGATTTTGAGGAAATTGCTATAAACATCTCATTTTTATTTTATAGAGCATTTTGTTACAGTTAATAGATGTTTAATCGAAATAACAGTAACGATTTAGTAAGACACAGTCTAGCAAGGCAGCTTCTTGAAAAGATTCAACACATTGAGTCACAGCCTGAGGACCCGAAATCGAAGCTACTTATTTTTAAAGGGTCTACCCATTATAGTTATTTTAAGATTTCTTTTTCCTTTACTAAAAGCAAGGCGTGCATATAATAGTAATTTTTAAAAGATCCAGACAGTAGAGCCCAAAATAAAAGTTCAAGTCTCCCTGCATCTTCATTACCCAGAAGTATAGACTGTTGATTTCAGCACTTATTTCCTCTAGGACTGGTTTTATATTTTGCATGTGATGCCTCTACACTTTTCAAGAGCTGTGGTTATTGATTGATTGATTGATTGATTGATTTAGTATATGCCTTTCTGTTACATTAATATTCAATTTCCTAGGACCCTCCCTAGAAGCATCCCGTCCTGGGTGCCTCTCATGATGCTCCCAGATCTTCATATTAATTAGGCTGTTCTTTAGATGACATTCAAGTGGAAGTAAACACGAAAATACTACCAACTTCTGCATTTAAATAAAAAGTAGGTGTAAGCATGGAAATAAAGTAAAGTACAAGCTGTTTTTCCTTTAGGAACTCACTTTCTGTAATCCTCAAAGAAGACATTACCTTGGAAAACCCTCAGAACTGGGTGTGTTCCCCTTGTCACCTCTTTCCAAGGACCTCATTATTCTATATACACAGTGCATGCTTTCCTTGTTCCCAGAATACTGACACTCACAGGGAGATATAGCTATCCCAAAGTGGAGAGGAAAACCCTACCTAGAGTCCCTCTGGATTTTCTGCTCTGACAGCCTTTGCAGATAAATTCACCTTATACTAAGATCTGGCAGTATTCAGTTAACCACATTTCTTACTAGGACATCTGATGTAAACTCTCCTTACACCAGATTCTGAGCATCGAAATAAAATTCAAATGTTTGGATGGTACTTTTAAAACTGTCACATTTCTTCTTTAAAATGGCCACAACAGAGGTTTTCTGGCCTTTCACGCCCCATGAATTTTGGTGGCCTTTCCCAAGAATGAAATGAGAAAAGAATTAGAAGCTACTTAGGGACTAGATTGGTTTCTATTTCCTTTTGAAACATTTAGTGCATGTTTCTATTACTAATTTATAACCATTTGATAACAACTTTTATCTTTATACTGAGATTCTGTTGAATCTCCTCTGTACTAAGCCTTCTAGGAAGCGGAAGTGTGAGGACCCATTCTGGGTTTCACAGAAATTTGGAGATTCTCTGCTATTCCCATGAATACTTAAGTAGACCAAGGCAAATAAAAGATACATATTTCTCTACAGGCCAGTATGGTGCTGCAACTTTTCTGTTGTTTTCCCTTTTTTTGGTGTTCTTTTAAAAAGCAAGATATAGGGGCGCCTGGGTGGCTCTGTGGGTTAAAGCCTCTGCCTTCAGCTCAGGTCATGATCTCAGGGTCCTGGGATCGAGCCCCGCATCGGGCTCTCTGCTCAGCAGGAAGCCTGCTTCCCTTCCTCTCTCTCTGCCTGCCTCTCTGCCTACTTGTGATCTCTGTCTGTCAAATAAATAAATAAAATCCTTAAAAAAATAAAAAGATAAAAAAATAAAAATAAAAGCAAGATATAATGGAAGGCAAAGATTTTTTGAAACTTGTTTTATAACAAGTTTGTCCTGTGTTCCCCCCGCCTCTTTTAGTAACCTGGTCAGGTGGATTGCATGAATTATTTCATTATAAGGGTGGATAATGGCAAATTAATACTGCTTAAAAATATTCAGCTGCAAATTCCTGAGTTTGGTGGTTTTAAACATTTGAACTTGTTCATTCGAAAACAAATTGAAACTGAAAAGCTGTGCTTTTTGAGTGTCAGACTCTCTTCTCGGCACCAAGAAGATGGACACGCCGAGCCACGTGCTGACCAAGAAGAGGTTCACGGGCTGCTCGGGGAGGTAACATGGGGACATCCAACCTGGGGTTGAGACCGCTGTCAAGGACAGGAGGAGGAAGTAACTAACCCTGCCCAGAATCCTGGAGAAGTTTCCACAGAGGACATGATGCATATCCTGGGTTTTATAGAAAAAGGGAGACTTTGAAGGTGAGGAGGGACATGCAAGCTGAAGGAGCTGAGGGTCTGGAGGCCTGACGGTGCTTTGAGAGCTAGTGGTTGGGTGAGGCTGGGCCAGAGAGGGGCAGGGGAGGGAAGTCATTTAATGCCAGGCTAAAGAATTATGCTGTGTGGGCTCTAAGGACTCACTGAAGATTTTGCAATAGGAGAACGCAGAGTGGGTGCTGCCCCCACCAAGGCAAAAATCATAAAAGCAGCCTATTACTATCCTCTTCACCCACCCAAGGGCACACAGCACCCTAAGATATGCCCTGGCAGGATCTCCACTGTGTTTCCCAAAGCAATAGAATATGTTGATAGGATCTATGCCAAGAGAAATCCTTTCCACCTGGCTCCTTGCTCCCTCCCCTCACTCCCACAGATCGAAGTCTCCAGCTTAGACAGGACTCAACCCCAGAGCAGTCCATCCTCTCTGGGACTAGAAGGTGAGGTGTTCCTAGAACCTCCCCGGGAGTCTTATTGACCTCTCCACCATGAAGCTGTGCAAAGCACATTTGTTTGAATGAGGAGTTTGCTTCCCAGCCCCAAGGCAGCAGGAGTCTGGCTCTGGTCCAGATGGCCTGCAGAAGCCAGAGCAGACCTCCTAGAAAGCAAGACTTCCTCGCTACCATCATCTTTTTTTTTTTTTAAATATTTTATTTATTTATTTGACAGAGAGAGATCACAAGTAGGCAGAGAGGCAAGCAGAGAGAGAGGAAGGGAAGCAGGCTCCCTGCTGAGCAGAGAGCCCGATGTGGGGCTTGATCCCAGGACCCTGGGATCATGACCTGAGCTGAAGGCAGAGGCTTTAACCCACTGAGCCACCCAGGTACCCCAACCGTCATCTTTTTTTAACATTTGCTCTTCATGTACGTTGTTTCAGCCCAAAGTTAATTGCAGAATATCAAATGCATCTGTACAAAGATTTATGTTACAGAGGTAGTCGCTGTCATGTTATGTACGAGGGCAAAACCCCCCTGAACAACCCTAAATTTCCAACAACAAGGAGCTGGTAGTATAACAATCAGTCATTATAAATGATGGAGAAAGAAGACGTAATGAGATGACACGATGGTCTTGATTTCTAAATGTTAAATTATGCATGATTTCTTCTTCTTTTTCTTATATGTACCTCCCAAATTTCCCATGTTGCCTGTAAATGTTTTAATAAAAAGGGAATGTTATTTTTAAAATCAGAAGTTTTTTTTTTCTCTATTTTGAGGCCAAACACTTTGGGATTCAATACCATTGAAAGCAACTATAAATTGAGGAAATGCTTAAAGCATAGTTTCATGTATAATTTACCTAAGGAATCAAGTGTACATCTCTGAGCATTTCAAAGCTACAATTCATTCGTGAACCTGGAAATCTGGTAAAGCCTCTAGAGCAAGATTTAAGCTGTTTCACCACCCATCAAAACTTCCCGGCACACACAGATTTTACTCTTGCAAAGTTTGGGCACATACCATAGTTTTTATTCCTGAGTCTGTGGTTTAACAAATTTTTTTCTTCCTCTCTCAAATCTGGGATTTAATAATCACAAGTTCACAGCACAAAGAGGTAGAAATGTTTTACCTCCCACACAATCAGTACTTATTATTTATCATTTACAGTCACTGATCCCACCAATTCCCCTCCCCCCCCCCCCCCCCCCCCCCCCCCCCACACAGAAAAGTGTAGCCATCTTGTTCAGGTTAACATTCTGAAAATAAATTTGATTTTAAAGTTTGTGTGGACCAGAGTACCTGGGTGGCTCAGTCAGTTAAGCTGACTCTTGGTTTCAGCTCAGGTCATGATCTCAGGGTCATGAGATAGAGACCCATGTGGGGCTCCATGCTGGATGTGGAGCCTGCTTAAGATTGTGTCCTTCTCCTGCTTCCCCTCCCCACCTTTCTCCCTCCTCTAAAAACAAAAATAAAAACAAAAACCAGTAACAATAACAATAATAAAAACAAAAATTCATGAAGCTGGAAGAGTTTGGAGAGAAGAAAAGGGCACAAGCCTTAAACTTTGGGTAATATTTCTACATAAGGAAGAAAACAAGGTTAAAGGATGGCAAAGCCAACTAAAGGACAGGAGACCGTGCTCTTCCAAGGCCACACAGTGAGCTGTCTTATGCAGGCATGCGCAAAGACTTTAACTGTGTTCTCTTCATTAGAGAAAGGCAGGCTAAAAACGTTAGAACAAGCATCACAAAAACATTCTTTCTTATTGAAAAAGTAACATTAGTTTCAGATCAGTAATTTAAACACCTTTTTTATTGTTTTAATTTTGGACATGTCACAATAAGCTTCATAAATACTCTTCTCGGTTGGGAAGGGGCATTCCTATAAAATGGAAGCTCTGGGGTGGCCTAGCTGAATATGCCCTATAAAGAAAATACAGAAAATCTTAAAATAATGAGCAGATCTTACCTTCCAAGTACCTTAGTTAATCCTCGGGACCCAGAGAGGCAGTTTTGAGGAAGTTGTGTTAACACTTAAAAGCCACCTGAGTACCATATAATAAAAGGAAGTAGAAATTCAGCGGAGCTAATGGTACTTTTGAAAAGTGGTTTACATCCTCCTGCGGCGGGGAGTCTGATTTTCCTCAGACATAAGGAAAATCTGGCTCAGATATTTGTGGTTTTATACCTGCCATATCCAAGAACATCAAAAGGAAATACAGGCATTATAGAAGAATTCTCTTTCTATGTCAATATGCTTCATAAAGTCCTCGTTGCAGATGTGGAAACTGAGCTCCCCGAGAATAGATTCATTCTTGCCCAAAGACCTAACAAATCAGCAGTTAGAAACAGGACTTCTAAGTCAGACAAAGAAAGGCAAGGACTTATGATATAACATATATGTAAAATCTAAACAAGCTTAGACATGTAAAAAACAAAATAAAATGGAGGTTTCCCCAAGGGGATGGGGGAGAGGATAAAATTAATGGTGTTTAAGGGTTTAAGCTTGTAACTAGTAGTAAATAAGCCACAGAGATGTAATGCACAACATAACAAATGTAGACAGTAATATTGTACTGTAACTAGGTAATGTGATAAATATTGCTACAGTGGCAATCATATAACAATGTAGAAATTATCAAAGTAACAGCTGTACACCTTAAATTTGTATATACAGTGCTACTTGTCAAATTTATTCAATTAAAAAAAAAAAAGAAAAGAAAACCAAGGGGCTCCTGTGTGGCTGGCTCAGTGTTTTAAAGCCTCTGCCTTTAGCTCAGGTCATGATCCAAGGTCCTGAGATAGAGCCCCGCATCGGGCTCTCTGATCAGCAGGGAGTCTCTTCCCTCTCTCACTCTCTGCCTGCCTACTCGTGATCTCTCTCTCTCTCTCTGTCAAACAAATAAATAAAATCTTAAAAAAAAAAATAAAAAATAAAAAAACAAGACTTCACACAAATATATTTTTTAAAATAAACTTTGAAGTGTTTCTACTATTGTTCACATGTTCTGAATGTTGATTAATTCCTCAACTCCAGATATTTGGACACTTGACTTTAGGTGAATAGCACTTTGGAATTTAATGCATAGCTCCTGTCTCAGTATTCTACAATTTTGGCTCCAGAAATGAATGGAGTCTTGAAAATCCCCTCACATGTATTCTCTCACTGAAGTCTAAGAAACATCTTTTTCTCTAATTCCTGGCCCAGATTCAGGTTGTAAAGATTTTCCAAACACCTGCATGAATATTAGAAGATCCAAATCTGCTTAAGGACCTGGATGCTTTTGTCTAAAAAAAAAAAAAATCATGTTTTCTCCACCAAATGCTGATCCAAGATCTGCTTCAGACATCACATATTCTTTCCATAGAGGTCTTTCCTTCTTCTCAGGAGTGATTAGGAGAAGCTGGTGTGCTAAGACTTATCGTGAGACTGTTAATACTGTTAATTCTGTTAATTTAAAAAAAAAAAGTAAGAAGAAGGTATTGGCTAGCCCAGCTTTGTGGGAGAGGAGAGAAAGGAAATCTTTGGAATCTTTTGCTAGGGTTGAGTGGTCTAACTTAACCTGTACGAGAATGATGGGGGATCAGATTCCTTCAGACTTTCTCATGGTGGTAAAAGACCAAAGAGAATGGAGCTGGGGGTCCAAAGTTTAGACAGGATGTCTAAAAAGACCCAAATCTTTTCACTCAATGATGTAATATTTGAATTGCTTACGAATACTCTTGAACATGCTTGGAGTTCCATGAATATGTAATGTCACTCTAAATCCCACTCCTGATAAATGTTGTCCTTTTAAATATTCGTAATGAGCTTACTGTCACTTTTTCAGGACTTGATGATGTTATTGACTGACCATGGACCTGCAGTCAGCACGTCTTTTCCCGAAACAGTGACAAATTCACCATAAATCCTTTGCTCTCACTTGTTTCACCTGCTCATAATTGCCAATGGCTTGTAATTGCAAGAGGGAGCTGTGTATTTTGAAGGCAGACCTTACAAAGTGTGCGACCTCCGACAAAGTTACTTAACTGTCCCAAATTTCAGCTTCCTTGTGTGTGATGTAAGAGTAATTAATCACAGCGCCTACCTCATGGGTTTCTTATAAATATTACACAACATAATGCAGTAATAATGCACTTAGCCCAGTTCTGGCATGAAGGGTTTCATTTTCTTAGAGAAACTAATAACTAACATTTATTAAGTGCTTATTATTTACAAGGCAAGATCCTTATCACTTCATACCCATCAACCCAGTTAATATTTTTATTACCTCATTCTACAGAGGAGGAAATGGAGTCACATGTTTTTGGCCATTTAAAACATAATAAATAAAGTTGCTTTCTTCCTTTCCCAGGTTGGAAAAGAATTGAGAGATAAACGTAGGAAAAGGACAGATGATGCTCTAAATATTACTCATATTATTGATAGAGTCAGAGAAGATGTCTTCTGCACAGCCTTGATGATCTTTTTCCCAGAAGACAATTTGCCCTTGTGCTTACAGACATCACTGGACAATCGTAGGTCTCCTCAGGAAGAGAAGCAGATTACTACCTACAGAGCAGAGAGCAGGCCAGGAGGCTCCCTCTCTGCAGGAAGTCAGTTCTGGATAGAGGGAAGGAAAGACTGAACTGAGCATGCCTAGAGCCCTCCCTCAACCCCTCTGGCAGATAATGGCCTCTGGTATCAAAAAGAATACATAAGAGATAAGGAGGGAATCCAGATGTTAGGCTAATAAAAACCTGCACAGTATGAAAAATGTAGGAATGTAGGATCTACAAAGCCCTCCAAATAACATCACCATCATCACTATCATATGTATTAAGATTCAATTTCTTGCATAGATTTTGGACTATTTGGAGATGTTTTTTGTTTTGGTTTTTAAAAAACCAGAACATTTATTCTGTTTCTATCAGCTTTGGCAAGTCGTGTTCCTCTAGGAATTCATCAATTTCATATATACGGTTTCAAGTTGGTTGGCATAAAGATGTTTATGTATCCTCTTATTATTTTTTAAATGTCTGTAAGATTTCAACACTGCTGCTCACTCCTCTCTTGTGCTCTCTCTCTCTCTCAACTAAATAAATCTTAAAAACAAAAGTTACAGCATTTTCATTTTTTTTTTTTAAAGATTTTATCTATTTACCTGACAGAGATCACAAGCAGGCAGAAAGGCAGGCAGAGAGAGAGGAGGAAGCGGGCTCCTCGCCGAGCAGAAAGCCCGACGCAGGGCCTGATCCCAGGACCCTGGGACCATGACCCAAGCCAAAGGCAGAGGCCCCAACCCACCGAGCCACCCAGGCGCCCCAGCATTTTCATTTTTTATTTTACATGTGTCGGCATATATATCATTTAGGTATTATAAAGTGAGTAAGAATTACTTTTGAAAGAAAAAAAATAAAGCTAAATGCATTGAAAAAGAACAGAACCGGATTCCCAGGGCTGATCCTTCGATACCGTGTCAGTGGGTCTGCAGCTCAGACTCCTTTCTCGTCGGCTTGCCAACCGTCTCTCTTCTGTGCATCCTGCAGATGTTTCTGTGCCAGACATTGAAAGGAATCCATTCCCTGTACTGTTCCACTGATGGCTCACAACCACCACATGAATTTGGTACTCTTATGAACCCCATACGAGAAAAAAGAAAACAAGAGGCACAGAGAAGGCAATCACCCCCCACCCCACAATTGCCCAGCAGTGCATAGCAGAATAGGATTGGAGCTCAGAGTCTGCCCCAAGTCAGATCTTGTGCTCTATGCATCTCAACCCAACACACAGAGAAAAGAACATATTATTTTCTCATTTTTAAGTTAATCAATTCAAAGAAAATAAAGAGTGTCTGCTCTAAGTCCCACAAGGGAGGAGGCAGACATGATCTATATAAGAGTGAACAAGATACATTCCCTGCCTTGAAGAAGTTTTCAGTCTGTTGAGAAAGACAAGGCATTTTGTTACCACCTGACAAGATCTCTGATAGGGGTGGTCACAGGGAGTTTGGGGGTACCCTGGACCCACTGCTGGGGTTGGGTGGGGTTGCCAGGAAAGATTTCCTAGAAGAACCGATATCTAAAGCTGAGACCAGGAGACAGGAGTTAGGTAGACAAAGCGCGCTGCCAGATGCCTGGAGACATGCCATGAAACAATTGAGAGCCACAACCCAGGGCCAGTGGTGGGAGGAAGGCATGCAGGCAAGGGGACTGCACGTGCAAAGGTCCAGGGTCGGACAATACCCCATTTTGGTCATGTATCATAGCAAGAGTTGCATTTCTAAAACCCAGATATGATCATGTCATTCCTCTGAAAAGCTCGCTACAGAGAAATGTCCCAAATCCTTAGCAGACGTGTCAGGCCCCTCACAGTGGGCCCAGCTTATTTGTTTGGTCTATTTCTACTGCTCCGCCCACCTGAATAACCCGGCTGCCCCAACCCCAGCCTTTCTTGTGCTCTCTCCTCTGCTTGCGTAGCCCTTCTCCCTTGTTCACTCCATGAAGTCCCACCTCTTCTTCCAAGTCCTCTTAAATGTCACTTCTTCCCTGGGCCTCCAGATGAAATGAAATGTCTCTTCAACATCATTTCCATGATATCTTTCTTCATGCCTTAATGCTTCAACTATTATATTATTAGTGTTCATGTGCTTCTCTTGTCTGATGGATGTTGAGCCCCTTCACATCTCATACACTTTTCTACCCTCGACCTAGTGAACTGGCTGGACCTCCGTGGGCCTTCTGCAAGCTCCTTGGTCATCGAATTGACATGACCCCTAGTTTTGCCAGGCTTTGGCCTGATATTTCTAGTTTCACGTTTTTCCCCTTCAATTACAGTTAAGCTTGTCAGTATGTGTGGCTCAATTTTCAGTTCAAGAAATTATGGCTCGTATAATTTCTTTACAAATAAATATTTATAAAAAGTTCAAATAAGTGAGGTCAAGGTGATGCTGTAAGCTTCCCTAGAGTAGGATGACCACAGGAAAAAAACTATAAGGGAAGCTTTGCAGTATAATAATTCAGCAGATATCCTACCTGCAGCTTTGGGGCCCGGACACGGGCACAAGAAGTGAAAGGTCCCCATTGAGTCCCCTCTGTAGATGGAGAGATTACCTGTGGCCAATCTGCCAATTGGAGTCTCAGGGGGCGGGGCCCAGGAATCTGCATTTACAACACTCCTCAACCCTAACTTTCCGAACATACACTCCCTCACTTCCTGCTTTCTCCCAGGTGATGTCTAGGCACCTAAAGTTCTGGAACCACTACTGCCAATAACCTCCCCTGGCAAAATAATCACTCACATTTTCCCCATTCAATTGCACTTTCCTGGGAAGTATAAACAAAAGTACCTATTATTGAACATCATGAGAAATTCAGTCCAGGGTGCCTAGGTGAAATCAAATCTGATAAATATCTAAAAGTGTCAGTAATAACTTCAACATGAGGATAATTATAAAGAGCTTGAACTTCTAGGCATTTCCATGTGAAAAACTGTAGTTATGAGCCAGAGAATTTGAAAAGAGATCTCATGCTAATTAATTATGCAGTTCTGGGTAGATGATTTGTAGATGGCACCGTTTTAAAGTCATGATCCTGATTTCCTAACACATCCTTTTTGCATGAATGTTAAACTTAGTCGTTACTAATAATCGCCAGAAGTAATATAACACTAACTTTAAACATCTGCCTTCACAAGGAAGATGGCAAATGTCACCATATGTTACACATGGTTATTATTACTCTAAATCCTGTTATTATTGCAAACTCGTGGACTATGAGTTAAATCATGTTCGCAAAATTGAAAATCAGAGTGCAGAAAATACAAACATTTAAGACACATATATAACAATTTTATTGTGTGGGCAGAGAGAGTGAGAGTAATATTAAAATGGTCTCCATTTGGCATCTTTTTAATAATACTAGTTTGTGGCAAAACGTACAGATGGTTAGAGTTTGGTGAATATAATAATGATAATTATAACAGCATTTGTTACCACCTGTGTGCACCCCAAGTGTGCCAGAACTTTCTATACATTATTTCCAGTCTTTATAATAACCACCCAAAGAAAGTGTCATTGCAACCTTTTCAGTTGAATAAACTGAGTAGGTAATGATCTAAGGTTACACAACTAGTTAGTGACAACAGTAGTTTCCGAACCCAGGACTGTCTGACCCCCGTGTCCGTGCTCTTTCTTGTTGAGATAATAAGCTGTGCCAGGGCAGAATACTTATCAGTTTTTATTCCCTACTCGAGTCCCAGAGCCTTGAACAGGATGTTGTTTTCGAGCAGGTGCTCGAATAAAGAATAACAGCGTGCTGTCCAGATCAAGAATTTCATCCTTCCCAACTTCCCTGAAACAAATCCTTGATCCCACAATTCAATAGTATCCTAACCTAAGCAAAAGTAATATTCATCATGATGAGAGGTAAATTATAATAATAAAAAGCACTTGATTGATTCTAAAGAGAGCAAAAACAAATGAGGGGAAAAGAGAATAGGTGGGACAAATAGAAAACAAATACTAAGATGGAAAATTTAATCTCAGCATACCAGCAATTGAATTTAGTGTTTAGTAAAGGACAATTCCAAATAGAAAATAAAGATGATTGAACTGTAGTTTAAAGTTATATCCAGGGGCGCCTGTGTAGTTGGGCATCTGCCTTCAGCTCAGGTCAAGATCCCAGGGTTCTGGGATGGAACTCTGCACGGGGCTCAGCGGGGAGCCTGTTTCTCCCTCTCCTCCCTGTTCATTCTCTCTCGCTGTCTCTGTCTCTGTCTGTCTGTCTCTCTCAAATAAATAAATAAAATCTTTTTTAAAAAGTTATAACCGTGACATTCACTTAATTATTTAAATTCTTCCTTTTTTGTATCCATTTTTGTAGAGGAGAGATGGAGGCTTCACGGAGTGAAGAAATTTGCCAAAATGACTCAGCCCATACACAGCAGAGTCAGGATATGAGCTCCAGTTGTCCAGGCCAGAATCCTCACTGGTGACCATTTAATACAGACTCGGCAAAGAGAAGGTGTGGTTGAGCTCGGCAAGAACCGTGTCCGGGGAGCACTATGAGCTGGGTTCAGCCCCACCTCAGTGAGAAACAAGCTCTTGGGGAAAGGACAGGATTTCTGCACAGAGTCAAGGAAACAGCTGACATTCGAGAATACAGATCTGTAGTAGAACCAGTACACGGAAATGTATACTTTTCTCCAGCAGTGCCTGGCATGCCTGATTAAAAGTAGGGAAAATGAAAAAAAAAAAAAAGGAGGGAAAATGGAAGGTTGATCCATTCTGGATTTGAGTCTTGCTGGAAGGTGTCCAAGGAAAAGATGGACAAGGAAGACAAGGCCTGGGGAGAGACTGGTTTATAAGACTGAGCTTGGAGTCTAGGCTGGATAGGGAGGTTGCAGAGTCTGTGGGGAGGGTGTATCTAAATAGAGCAGGAGGAGGGGAAACAGGGACCAGACATCTGTGCAAGGCTGGAGAGCAGGTATCCTGGTGGGAAGAGAGGAAGAGACCTAGAAGAAAATTAGCCTCTCACAGAGAGGACGATGGGTATTCTGACCACATCTTACAAGGCATCTGAGAGATAAATTAGAAACAAAGATAAAGTCAGTTTAATAGACTTCCTTCTATTATTAAATTTGGGGGAGAAACACACAAGCTGGAGGCTGAAGCTCACTTTTTCTTACCTGAACCACCATTTTCATGAGATCCTTAAAAACTCTGATCAAAGATCGTTAAAAAATTCTAAATTCCTCCAGGTAACAGATTGCTTTCTCTGAATCACTCCGTTTCTTCTAAAATAGGGAGAAGAAAAATAGTTAAAATTAGCTACTTTTTATAATGCACTTGCTGGAACTAATTAGTAATTATTTTTTAACATAAGCAGTTGGTGTGAGAGTGGTGATAATATATTTACAATATAAACTTAGCATCATTAATGAGATTGTCATTTCTAGTAGAGGCAAGACTGCCAGGAGCTGCCCCCTTTATGACGGAGAGTTGCTCTTTTGGCTCAAGGGTGGAAGGTGGTAGTTAGAAAATTCTTAAGAAATAGTCCTTCAGTCAGAATATATGTCATGTGTATTTGAAGAGCTGTAATGTGTACAGTTTTTCAAGATTTTCCAAAATACAAGTGAACAGTTTTTATCCTAACAGCTTAAGTTTGAGTATTTTAAAACATTTATTAGCATAAAAATGTGGCTTCTTTACCATAAAGTATTGACATGGGTGGAAACTCTTTGATTGTCTGATAATAAATGTGTCTTTTCATAGTCATTCTTAAGTAGCCTAATATTAGCCTTTTCCCTTTTAAACTTCCATATTTGGATTCGGAGTGAGACTTTCTTTTCACTTCTCATTTAATCGATGTTGGCAACAAACTCCCTTCTGTCAGCTTGATATTCAGCTCTGGTCTGACCTAATTCTGCTCCAGCTGTGAACTCACTCACTCCCCATGCCTGGGCAAAAGGAGAAAGACATGGTGGAGAGGAGAGATACCAAATCTTTCTCATGTCCGGCCATTCTAGGGCATTGGCTTCATTTAAGCACTTTGAGAACATTCCCTGGATAGTTTGAAGAGCTTCCTTCGTTCACACTGCCGTGACTGAGCTGAACTTGGCCCATTCATCCTCTTCCCCAGCTACGCAGAGAGACCTCTTCCTGTAGAGAGAGGTCAAGAAGGGTGTATTCTTTACCCCCTCACTCTAGCGATTCCTAACCCGTCCGTGTGTGTAATTTCCAAACGCCCTTCTGAGCATTGCGGTGTCTGGTGGTGCTTGTGGGCCCTGGTTGCTGTTGTACACATTTCTGTCATTATCATTTATGCTGTGGCAAAGCTCTCTAGTGTTTCGGTGAAAAGAAGATCGTCCTTGGGTATTACCTTCGCTTGACACTATGCTTTTTCCCTCTGCTTGCTGATGTGATATTTTCCAAGTAATCACCGTCACCATAAGAGTGTGGATCTTAGTTGTAGCAAAAACTCATAGCAGAGTTGAAATTTCCGTAATACAACTCAGACTGGGGGAAACATAGTTTAGCATTTTTTCCTATAACTAATTTCATTTTGTTCTAGGTCTCCGTTCCCAGTGATAGCCCCCCCCAAACACAACTTTGTTCTGCTAGAGACTGTGAATTGCCTATCTACAGCCCGCTCTTCCCTTCTTCCCCACTAAAAATACTTCAGTTTTGTCCCAGTCACAAAACACCAGCCAAAATTTATGCTTCCCAGATTCCCTTGCAAGTAGGCATGGACCCATAACTAGGTTCTGACAAGTCGAGTGTAAATTGAAGTACTGAGGGTGGCTTCCAGAATAGTCCTTTAATGTAGGATAACTTAAATTGGAGCTTGGAGCATACCCTTTACCCTCCCCCACCTTACTCCAGCTGACAGCCTGAAATGTTCCTGCTCTCATATCACTTACTCACTGTATTACTTGATTCTGATACATGGTTTTGACTTGTGGTCACTTTGCCACTCTGTCTTGTTTCGTCAATAGGAAAACATCAAAAGCAACTTAAGGTTGTGGACTGCTTTTTCAAGCTGGGTCGTGTGTGTGTGTGTGTGTGTGTGTGTGTGTGTGTGTGTGTGTGTAAAAGTGCTTGCCTGATCACACATACTTTGGTGGTAGAGATAGGGTTATAAAAGTAATAAAAGAAAAGATCTCTGACATGAAGAAGGGCATCACAAAGATAAGACATACTTGGTGGGCATAATAATAGAACATATACAGGGCAGATACAGAAACACTGATACATAGAAACATGTGAATATGATATAGACATTTTTTAATCCAGTTTCAAATAAGTATCTTACACTAGACTATAAAGTATCACTTTCCTCCTTTATACACTCGGAGTTTCAGCTGTTCCCGTGTTCAGAACTGAAATGCTCAGGAAGGATAAGATGGGGAAAGGCTGATTACCCTTTGGAACTGTACAGGATTGGTAATCCCCTGCTCCTGCTATCTTCTTAGAGAGGACCCCTCGTGACCACATATGAAGACACACCAGACAGACAGAAGATTGCTCCCTCTGTGCTATGTCTGAGGACTTCACCTACTGCTTAACAAGAACTACTGGGCAAGTTATCACAAGGACATCCTAAGTGACAAAGGAAATCATTTAAAGATTCATTAAATGTAAATCCCTTTTAACTTCAAGTGTCTTAAAAATACAAACATGACATAGACACAGACATGGGTCTAACTATCTTTGTAACATTTCTATAATATACATAAAGTATCCTACAAACTTCAATTTATCATAAGAAAAATGCTCAATCTGAAAGAGGTTAACACAGTAATATTTCCAGGGACCGGGAACCTCACCGAAAATGTTTCAAAATTAGAGCGGCATAAAAAGAGTGGTATTCGTAATAAATATAATTTATCTCACAGGTTATCTTCTCAGTCTTTCGACCCTCACGATAAAGTAGATTTCTGCTGCATGCAGGGCGGGTTAGTAGCTCCTTGTGATGCGTGAGTGAATAGAGAGTGGGACCCTCTGAAACAATATTTTGGAGCTCATTTGTTACATTATGATATGTGTGCAGGTGTACCTGAGACAACAGCTACCTACCAATGAGTCAGGCTTCCCTTCCAAAGTGCAGAATCGTGGCCAGGAAGCGACTGCCCTGGTTTCTGTGCAGGTCCACACGGGGGCTCAGATCCGGATTAGAAATGGAGGCAGGAGTGACACCTGATACTGGGGCCCACGAAAACCTGCCGGTGCTCACACAAGTTCTCTGTCACTCTCCATCCTCTGGTTGGAGCTGCAGGATTTGAGACCCTGGGGGATGACACCACCATAGAAAGAACCAGGGTCCCTGAAGCACTACGTGGAAGGCTGTTTGCAAAGGACCCACCTTATACCGATGTTCAAGCAAAAAACAAACTTTGTGCTAAACCATGACGATCTGAGGACTTGCCTGTTATCACAGTTAGCACTGGTATAATGGACGTAGCAGGTCATGGTGTATCAGCCCCAGCCGAGCCCTCTCCACTCAGGGCTGTTGTTTTCCTTTCACTAAAAGTAATTGACGAGAAGCTTCTTTTCAGGACTCCTTCCCCAGTTTTTGGTTCTTCACATTTTCTCTTTGACATTTTCCCTATAATTTTCTTTTTCTTATAAACAGCAGAAATTTCTCTCTCACAGTTTTGGAGCTCCAGAGGCTGGAAGTCCAAGATCAGCTTGCCGGTATGGTTGGGTGAGGACCATCTTCTGATTGAAGCCTTCTATCCTCACATGGTGTGAGGAGATCTCTTCTGAGTCTCCTATCAATCTGTTAGAGCTTCAGTCTGGGTTTTCTTCTTACAAAGGCTACTGCAGCCAAGGGCTGAGTTTAGGAGTGCAGGAAGCAAAAGGAGAAGGAGGCCATAAACAGAGTCCCCTGATGGTGTGCTCTCCTTCACAGTTTTCCCTTCCATGTCGATGCCTCTTTTCCATCCCAGGACTGTGAGGCTCACTCTCCAAATCATGGCTGTCAGTGCTGTGCCGAGGTCAGGAGGGAGGTCACATTGCAAGAGTGGCTTCTGGACTCTTTCTGGAAAGGACAGAGCCAGAGGCTTGTTGTATAAAGAGCCCCGAGGACACCCAGGAAACCAAATCTCATTGTGTTCATGATAACATGGTGCCCAAGGGCTCTAACTTACAGTTTTCTTTTTGTTTTTGTTTTTTATTCCCCCGATGTTCCCCAAGGCTATGCCAATGAATAATGACCATTGCAAATCCCTCCAAGGAGAATCAATCATTGTACAAATGTAGCTGCTCCGTCATGTAATATCCCTGGAATTTACATCATGGCAACATTCTCATTCCATTTCATTAATAGGAAACTCCCTTGAGAAACCACCACCTTTTACTGCCTTTGGTTGTGTTCTTGAGTTTGAGTATGTAACAAGTTCAGAACTCAGAATGCAGTTAAGTCTACTCCAGAGTGTGCCCACGAGCACACGTGGGCATGTGTGTGTGAATGTGAGTGGGAGGGAGCTCCATTGAAGTGATTCAATGGCGAGTGGCCTGCACTGGCACCTGAAAATGCCTTTTGGGGATTGAACCCACGTGGGTTATGGATCTCTAGAAGGATTCAACATGAATAGTCAGAAGTCTTCACTCTTGTTACCGCCATTTACTCACAACCAGAACGATATTGTGTTTACACAGTCACGGCGTGGATCCCAGCTCCAACACTTGCCAGCTGTGCCATTTGGATATAGTCCTGAACCTCTCTGTTCTTCAGGTTCCTCTTCTGAAATATGGGAATTGTAATGATACCTACTTCATGGGCTTCCATGAGGATAACATGAGATAAATGTAAAATCCTTCACGGGGAACTCTAATAGTAATCCTCAGTTCATATTAGCTACTACTACTAACAATTTTTAAAAGAAGATTGCATCATCTACTGAGATTACCACGTTCACCACAAAAGACCTCCCTGCTATGACTTCCGCCTTCCCTAGGTCCTCACAAGCCTTTCTACACTTCCCTATCACTGCACTTAGAATCCTTTATTGCACTACTGGTCCATGTCCATTCTTCCTGTTTCTTATCCTCATACCCACAGTACCTAACATAGCACCTGGCATGTTGCTTGTTGAACCTCATGAGAGTTCTGTTTTCATAGATTAAAAACTCAAATGTTGGCACTTTTATGTGGTTCAGCCCAGAGTCGGCCTTTACTAATACCTGCTGACGAGGTAATGAATGAACGATTTTCCCCCCACTGGCCTACTACTAGTTGACAAGTGTCATATATGACACCATGATTTTCAAAAACACTAATTTATCCTCCCAGATACATGTTAACACATTTGTCATCTCCCAGTAGAATTTTATTAAAAATATGTTGTATCTGTGAGTTATGTTTTTTCATAAAATGATAGAGACAGTTCATAATATTGTTCTCAAGCAAACAAAAGATTTAAGAATTAGCGAAGGTGATCACACACACATTCACAGATAAACTCCCATACACCCTATGGAACGGATCACTGTGAATTCTAAGCTTGTTCATATCTATCACTATTCATCCCCTATTGAACCAGCTCAAAACACTGTAAGAACTCCCATAACTAATCAGTATATTACCTGGAAGCCAAATAATTTTCCTATCCCCCAAGTCCTACTCCCAGACCCAGCCATCTATTCTAAAAATGATTATCGTTGTTACACAACCGGCTCCAAATGAGATGAACCACAGAACAAGCAACACATATGAGATGATTGTGTCTCATGTTTTGTATCGTCAAAGAATGACCCAGATCATCTGTTGACGATTCCCTCTTTGGGGATCTTCTCTGACTGAAGAGGCAAAGCTGGAACATATCACAGGCATTGGGGTTCCCAACACCTCAGGTAAAGAATGTCACATTTTGACCAACATCTTGCTGAAGACCAGCCCTCTGAGGTGGTACACGACTTGTCAGAAGTTAAGAAGTTCTGTCCCTTCTCTGATGGTGAGCAGACAGAGACTTGACCATCCCTGTGTTTTGTGACTGAACAGCAAGCGCAAATCCAAATGCCTGGGGAGGCAGGGAGGTTGCCTAAGTAGGAAAAGGAAGCTAAGTGTGGAGCAA
The DNA here is from genome assembly GCA_003697995.1 of Taxidea taxus jeffersonii. Lineage (NCBI taxonomy): Eukaryota > Metazoa > Chordata > Mammalia > Carnivora > Mustelidae > Taxidea > Taxidea taxus. The sequence continues at coordinate 11,609 of RCUC01091756.1, read as the reverse complement.
TGGAGGGCAGTGAGAAGTGAGACAAAGTCTTCTGTGAAAAGGCAGCAGATGATCAGTTCCATGCTGGTCTATGAAGCCAATGTTGCCAGATTTTAGGATTTTTAAAGAGAAGTTGGAAATTTGGATGTTTATGAGAAATGTCCTGGCTTTTGTGACACTGCGGGTATCATATACAACATGGCTCAAGGCAGATCTGACCTGCGGTCACCATGTCCAATCCCCACCACAATCCATGACAATCCATGACATGCATACAAGGCACTCCGAAATGGAAAGAGAGTTCTGGTCAGAATGTTCAAAGAAAGCTCTAATTTTAAATACTTTCACTTAACATTCCTGAAAATATTCTGACACATGTTGGAACACATGTCTCGATTTTTAATTTGGAAAATACAGCTTGAGTCTCTCTAGTTAGCATTTTGGATCTCCTTAAAAGTTAGTAGTAATCCCACCAGGCTGAGAAAGAGAGAAGAAACAGGCCTACATACTAAAGGGTGAAAAGTGCCAGACAATATGTTTATTTTAGGGAATAAGGGATGTTACACACCGCCTTAGTCTTCCAGGTCTTGGTGCACATCTCCTCCCCTCTCACTAGCTCACGTCTCTCAAAACGTAAATGCTTTGGCTCTGTTATTAAGAAATTATGTTGGAGTCACTCTTGGAGGTCTAGTTCATGACAAGACCACATCCATTGGACAATAAGTACTCCTTTCTAAATGTTTTGGTCCAACATCAGCAAAGCCTGCTTTCCAGCCTGAGATTCTTCCAGTCCACTAATCAACATGGAGAATTTGTCACGTTCCTGAGACACACACACACACACACACACACTTACACACCTTCCCCATGACAGAACATGCAGTTCGGCTCTGGTGTTAGAAGCACAGTGAACTTCTCAAGCAGCAAAGTGAGTGGCAGGGAGACAGAGGAACCTGAGGAAAGCTTCACCTCCCCTTCGGCTCCCGCCCCCAATTAAGGAGTCCCAGACTTTTAAGGTCTACCACATTTCCATGTGGGGATAGAAACATAATTCGATAAAATGTACCCTTTGGACAGGAAATGGGAGGGTCGTCTGTTGGGGCCAGAGCCTGCGCAGGATAATAATGACACTGTCTTCGCTGGTGTCAAACCTATATTTGTTAACTAGCTCACAGAACAGAACAGACACAAGGCACTGTCTTTAGACACTGCCTGCTATTGAGGACAGGGAACAGCAACAACAAAAATATCCCGTCAAGCCACCCAAGTCAGATAATTACCCTGGCTGCAAAACATCCAGGCACAGAGCACTGGAAACCTTTTAGGGGGTCCTTTATCTGGCCCTGCCTTTTCCAGAATGAGGCTAATTTGCTCCTATTTCAGCCAGCTCCAGCCCAGAGAGCCGGTGAAGGAGAGAGCAGAGAATGAACTGTCAGCGTTATTGAAAAGATTCGTGATTAGTCACACTCACTCACAGGCCAGGCCCTTGCCAGGCACCATACCACTCATTAGCAGACCTGAGAACTGGCACGCCTCCCGCAGCTGAGCAAGGGCTCCAGGCCTGGCAGGCCCCCAGGGACCCACAAAGCCCTGTGTTCTCCCACACCCTGCACTGAGAAAGGCCGGTTTGGGCAAGCCTGGGTGCAATTGGCTCCCCAGATGCTAAGTGAATCTGTTTGTTTTATGCTCTGTGTTGCTTAAGGTATTATCCTTCAGGAGCTCAGCTGCTGTGGAAATCCAGGTACTATGTCCTCATGTCACACTGAAACAGTTACCTGACTGGGGCCGCCATTTTCTGCCCTGGTTCCCTCTGGAGCGCCCAAGAGCCGGGCACGTCTGTGTTTTGTCATCCTCCCTCATCTCATATTCAGCCACAGCTGTGAGCCCTGCTCTTCCCAGAAGTGGAAACGTTTCTTCTCCTGGTCTGAGTAATAGCAGCAATTATAACTTAAATTTACAGTGCTGGCCATTGGAGGGCTCAGGGCGGTGAAGACTGATCTAACTCATTTGTGGGAGACAGGGTGGGTAGATTGACGTCAGTTCCCATAGTAATGGGGAAACTGAGGCTGAGGGACAACAGCACCTACTCAGAGACATAAAACAAGGAAGAAGAGCCCAATGCCTGCTCTCCCGTTCACGTTTACTCTGTTCATTCTAGCTACAATTCCATAGAAGACACCATTTCTAGTTAGGACAGTAAACCATTTTCCCCTTAATGAAAGCACCACATTCAGAGTTATAACTCCGTAAAGCTCCATCAAAACTAACCAAAAAGATCTGGCTTCTGTTAGCGTGCCCTGCATCCCCTTCAGGGGGTCTGAAAGCAGAGAGCATGGGGCGGAGACTTCACAAGTGAGCACAACAGGCACCGGACGTCGTGGTGCTTCATACCCGATGTCAGAGCAGTGTGGAGCCGTGGTGGGCTCCGGGGGAGAGAGGAAATCATCGCTGGAAAGCCTGACTCCACACCAGAGCTCACACAACTCCATGTATGCTGAGATGCATATTAGGTTAGGTTGACAGTGCCTGCAAAAAGGACTCTGGCCCTAGAAGAAACTCAAGTGGTTAAGAATGATCGTGGACAATGTATGTATGACTCAAAGCATCACATTCCATTTCTGGAGGCTGAAGCCGCCCACACACAGGCTTCACAGAGATGCCGCCATGCTGACCCAAGCAAGTGTGGTAAGGCCCTGGGAAAATTCCCGTGAGTTTCTAGAATTTTCAAAACTCCCTGCAAAGCTCCTAGACAGTACTTCATTTAAAGGAAGCACATTGGCAAACCCAGAGATTTTTGTGTGAGGGCCATTTACCACAGTGGACACCCAGTACGGTGTACTTCCGGTCCTCCGAAGTGAGGGGCATAAGGGGACATCCCCTTATAAGGGGCATAAGCAGTGTCCATCCCTCGGTGTATTCTGGGAGCAGGGGGACCATTGCTCCTTCCCTGTGTGAGTCCCTGAGCCTCTCCCATTTGCTGTGCTCCTCTGTAAAAAGAGGCAGAGCCTAAGACAAGGGAGCAAGTTAAAGGAATACCTTACTCGACCCTAAAAGGAACTTACTCAGGAGTCATTCTGGTCTCCTACAGCCTCCCCATCCCCACCAATTCTGGGCTGTCAGCCGAGATGGCTGTTCATGACCACGGTGCCCAACGAAAGCCAGTCTTATGCACACCGCAAACGTGTGCAGTCTACCTCTGAAAGCATATGCATATGTGCATATGGGAGACAATAACTTTGCCTCCCATCTTTGCATTATTGGCTTCCAGAAGGCTAGTCATAATAATAGCTGACAATTTGTGCATACTTTTCCCAGGTACCATCTTAAGTGTGTTGACTCTGAAAGCTCTTCCCACAAGTCTGTGAGGAACTATATCCCTCATTCACATACAAGGAAACTGATAAACAGAGATTTCCCAGTCACAGCCAGGAAGTGGCAGGGCTGGGATTTGAACCCAGAGCTCAGTGTGTTTAACCACCATGCTGGTTAAGAAAGAATGAGAGGATTTTACGTGGACATGGGTTCTTATGTGTTTAGGAATACCCCTGTCTTCAGTGACATGAAGATTGTATAGAGAGGCAATAAAGATTTAGGGAAATAAGGCCAAGGGGAAGTTCAGCATGATGGTCAAGGACAAGGGCTTTGAGGTCAACAGATCCCACTGAGGTCTACTGTCACTTGCAGCTATGTGACCTTGGGCAGTTACTCAGCCCCTCAAAACCTCATTTTTCTCACCTATAAAATGGGAGTGATGAAGGTCTCTAGCTCCCAGGGTTGTTGGAAGGTTAAAAGAAACAAGCCCCCCTAAACAGCATTGCACAGTGACTGGCCAACAGCGAAAGAATGAATGCAGAATCAAAGCGCCCATTATTAAATGCAGTGAAATGAATAGCTGTTAAGGAAGATAAAGTTTTTTGAAAAAAGATTTAATGTCTACATTGTGTTCTTGGTTGTCAAATTTGTCATAGAGACTTAAGAAGGATAAATATGAAATTTCCCTTAAAATGGTAATTTTGGAAAATAGCTCCCTGTCTTCTGGCTGCTGTCACCCAGACTTCATCCCTTTCTCCTCGAGATCCCGTAAATAATTCATAGTTCTCAGGGAACAGCTACACCTGGCTCTTCCATGTCTTGATTCCAAACCAGGGAAACAGAGATGCCCCCATTATCTGCGGGGTTCCGTCAGACAGGGGCTGCTGGGTGATTGTGGCCAGAGCTCAGCCCCTGTCTGACACTCTGAGGCAGGGCACGGTTCTGCCCTATCCCCTCCGATCATCCTCATCTGTGCCCTCGCTGCTCCTCACCACTCGGCAGTACCCAGGCTGGTCGCTGGCCAGGAGCCTGTATCCCTCACACAGGTCCCATCACTATAATAACCACATTTTCTGTTGCAGTGAAGAGTAATTGAATTAAATTGGGCAGCATTTGATCCTGACCATACTAATTGGCTGATCCAATTGAGGCCTCCATGAGGTCGTGGGCAGAAATGAATGGAGCAGTCAGACAGATGTCCTTGTCCCATGGGCCTGGCCGTCACGTTCTTCTTCCCGTGCACGTCCTCGAGACCTTCCTCCTTCGTATAGAACCCTTTGGAGGGTGATGGGGTTCGGTGGGCTGAGGAACAAATCAGGGGAGCCCCTGGGCATGGGGGGAATGTAGTAGAGCTGGCAGGGAACAAAGTTTGGTGGATGTCACAACATAAGGGCATGCAGATGTTTAAACAGGAATGGATGCAGGCACGGGTTGTTGGTGACAGCTATAAATATGAGCTCAAAAAATACTCTGTGCATGTATGAGTGCATGCGTGCATGTGTGCGTGTGTGTGTGTGAGATGGTGACTGGTAAGCAGGAATTAAGAGTTTTTCTCTGGTAACCTCTCAAACTGTTCACGGTTTAAAAGTCACATGTATTTGGCAAACAAGCAGTTCCAGTAGTCTTTATCAAGGGTAAATTATGTGGGTATGTTGCTTATCTAAAAGTAAATAAGAACACAGTTGACTGCCTTTAAATGCCTACTGAGCTCCGTTTTCCCTTCTGCAGATAAAATTAAATATCAACATCAACCTCAAGATTTGCCAGCAGGTTGTACAAAGGGATAGCAGGAGAGGGACATGAGGGGTGATACCTTTAAAATCATCTGCCTCTGTCATCCTTTCCCTTGTCCCCACTGGTTGCTCGATCCTGGCATCACCGCTCATCCTTCAGATATGAAACTGAGTTCTATTGCAAACACCAGATCCCCCCTCTCTCGCCCACCCTTTCATAATTCCTGACAGCAAACACAGAAACAGAAAATTGCTCACATGTGGAGGGGCCCTAGAAACTCAGCTCTGCTTGTAAAACACTGACAAGGTTGATGTCCATCCTCAGGGACACAGCCTCTGTCACTTCCTGTGCAGGTGTCCCTTGTGGATTGTTCTTTGGCGAACCAAATTGCCAAGCTGGAAGGAGGACTTCATTTTGACTAGTCACCCAGGGCCTACCGGGAGAAAAAAGTGCTGAGATTTTGCAAACAATAAGCAGCAGTCACACCTAAGGACTTAGGAGGGCAAAAATCAGTGCCCTCCTTAGAAGCCGAGAGTAGATGGTTCTACACTGTGTCTGTCCTCATGTTATTGCTGCCACGGGAGGTGATGGGAGGATCTCCTCCTTCATTGATATTCTGAAGGTTTGGTTTGTGTGTGAGGATAAGGATCTGTGGGCCAAGTGAGAAAGGAAGTCCTAAACACCCAGTAATTTTTAAATTATAGGTTATGACACATTAATGACTCCCAGGATGGGGAAAGTTTCCATTGGCTGGTATGATTCAGCCTCAGAAGCGAGCCCAGTGCCTTCAGTTTGAACCAACTTGGTTCTCAACCCACTAATCCTCTAGAGTCCAACCAACTCCTTCCAAGCAAGAGGTCCTCCCAAAATGTGGGATGAATCACCATTACATTACTGACACAGTAAAGGGAGTAGGTCTTGCTGCGATACATGGAGCCAGCTTAGAGTTTAAGGTTAAAGCCTAAAGGAGGAGGAGGACTAGAAGAGCACCTCACAGGCACCCTGGCCTACCTGTCCTCCCTATGTAGTTTTATGACACTGGGAGAGACTTGAGTCCTCAGACCTGAGAAAGGCCGTCCCTGATCGTATGAACACTGTTGGCTTGTTCCTTTTTATGGGCTGTTAAAGTAAGTGAAAAGTGGGAGCTCTGTCAAGTAGGTATAGAATGTGGTAAAGGAATTCTCACAGTACAAACCAGCCTTGCATACTCAACTCTCTGGGGCCTATCGTGAAATTCAGCGCCATCTTGGCACTTTCTCTGTCTCTTTCCCCCACTTCCCTGCCTGCATGGCCCTTGTATATGCAGACGTCCTATAGGTGCTGTCTGAGGCCTTGTCTTCCCACTCCATATACACTTCCCGGTGTGGAGAGTTTTGGTTACCACACGCTCTGGAAATGTCCAAATCCAGATGTTTAGTCAACCCTCGACCAACATCAATGAAGAACCCGGGCCAGGCGCTGGGCCTAGGCAAATAAATAAAACATGGCGTCGGCAGTTGAGGCTCTCATGTACTTTTATAATCGAATCCTTGCTGAATTTTTTTATTCAAGTTTACAGTAATAATAATAGCAAGAATGATTTTTTCAAAACTACTAATATTTGTTGAGAACCTACCTACCTACTTTGTGTCAGCTGCTCAACACAAGGCATTTTCCGGGTCCCTGGAATGCTCACTCGGGGGCCAGGTGAGTCTCTGGGGCTCATCCTCATCCCATCCTAAGTGGTCATGGACCAGGTCACATCGTGATAATGTGTTACACATCATTTTAGCACTGACTCTAGGAGTGTGGTGCTTCTCATCTGACTTTTATGGTAAGAAATCTAAGATGTTGGTAGATAACAATTTAAACTTGAACTAAGCATGTCTTACTTCTCTCTTAAGCTTCCAAATCAGTGCAGTGCCCCAAGATCACAAATTGAGTTCTTTAAAAAAAAAAAACACAAAAACCTACCTTTTGTAACCAGTTCCCTGAGTGAATCAGTTTTCTCAGTATTATGTAATTAGGACAAATACACACATATATTGCCCCCTCAGCATCATCCCCTTCTGCTCACCTCCTGCACACCCTACACCTGATGGGCGACATCACCCGCTCTTCCTTTGTTTCAGTCTTTGCTTGTTCATGCTGCACCGTCCACCGGAAGGCCCTTTCCCTCCTCACCTTCCACGGACCCTTCCTTCCGAGCAGCCATCCTGACCTCCCCAGAGGGAAGCAGGATGTACGTTCCCATATCTGTGTTCCCACGGAAATGCTTTCCCAGCATCCCCCTTGTTGGGGCAGTTTTCTGTTTACACGTGTTGGTTCCTAGTTGGGGGGAGTGGTAGTTTATTTACATCTGTTTACCTAGTGCCTACCCGCTGCTGGCTCATAATACGTACTTAGCAAATGCGTGCGTGTTGAATGAATGAATGAACAGATAAGCCATTTAAACAATGACTTGGATTTAGTCCTTGGAGAATTTGAGCATTTACGTTTGTAAGATGTCCATGCCTGATAGGCTGTGGCTACCGAGCCTCGGGTACTGCTTTAACCCTTTGTACAAGTTGCCTCATTTAATCCTCCAAAACCAGCTCCATGAGGTAGGTGGAATAATTATGTTAATTTTTCAGATGAGGAAACAGAGGCACAAGGAGGTGATGTCACATCCCTACGTTCCCACAGCTAGCAAAAGGCAAAGGTCCTCTTGGAGCCCCAGATCAAACACCCCGTCTCCCCCTCAGGAGGCTCCCCCCTGCCAATAGAGAAGCTTATATGCAATTGGACAGCTTGATGATGTAAGGTCGTGATGACTACCCCCCCAAAACACATGCATTTGGGAACTGGTAAGGCCATCTTCCTCCATCCCTGATCCTCCCAGGGTGTGGCAAATTTTAAACACGGATTCCATTTTATCTCCTGCCATTGTCCTGCCATCGGGGCTCACTTCTCAGCGTGCCTGTCTTTGGAAAGGAAGAAGAGGAAGAACGGTGAGCTTTGGGGTCCCAGAATCCTCGCCAAATGAGAAGACAGACTTTATCATTCACAGGCCGACTGACCTTCCCAGGGTCACTTTTATCCTCCTGAAGATGAGTCCAGAACCAGTGTAACATTAGTTGATCCTAGTGTTTGTAAGAATAAAATAAATGCGTAAGAAGAACCAAGTGTATTCCCTTGCTTTCTCTCCATGTTAATTATTTGAGTCTAGGGAGCTGTGGGTTTTGAAAATCAAGCTTGTTAGAATCATGCCTTAAAAAAGCATAAACCAGGTCCTGATGATGCCATTCTCTGCATAAAGCCCATAAGCTTTAGAGCGCTGTCTGCTCCTGGCAGTGACGTTGGCAGCCCTGGGGTCTTCACTTTCCTCCCGCTCCTCCTCGTCCACCTTCCGGATGGACCGGATGAACGAGGGTGGATTCTGGTTAAGTGAGGGAGGCCGGGGATCCAGGGACTCACGTGGCTCACCGCTGAGTGGCAGCACACCACACTTCCTTTATCCCTACTCCTCCATCCGTGGGGCTCCACTCGGGAACCCATCCCCACTTCTCAATTCCCTCCATTGCTTTTGATGGACATTATCGGTTGCACTTTGGGGTAATAGCAAATATTGTTTGTGTGTGCGTTTGATGCGCTCCTTCGGGATGACGTCGAGCCTCGCCAAAGCCAAACTAAACACATTTCATTAGACCATTTTCACTGGAAGGTTTTTCTCACGCAAAATTACCTACAATTAAAAACAGAGAAATTTTCTCAGTGTGGCACAGCTTTTTAAGATAGGGACAAAACCGTTATGGAAAAAGCAATTTATAATGCCAGTAATAGTTTTAAAAGGAGCTCTTAGCTCTCGTCTCTCTGCTCAGGCCGTGGGCTCACATAATGGCCTCTCATTTGAGCCCATTGCCATGGGAGTAATTACGCCACACACTCAGAAGGGCGGTTGGCTACAGAATCAAACAAGCAGTTGGGTTCAAAATGAGAAGCAATCTCTATGTGCATGAGGGAAAGAAGCATGATGAAGAGGGGAGGGTCCAGAGAGCACTGTTTTACGTGGGAGAGTGCTGTGAACAAAAGTTTTGAAATAAAACATCAGAATAAGATGGTAGCATGTGTGGGGGCGCCTGGGTGGCTCAGTGGGTTAAGCCTCTGCCTTCGGCTCAGTTCATGATCTCAGGGTCCTGAGATCGAGTCCCGCATCGGGCTCTCTGCTTGGCGGGGAGCCTGCTTCCTCCTCTCTCTCTCTGCCTGCCTCTCTGCCTACTTGTGATTTCTCTCTGTCAAATAAATAAATTAAAAAAAAAAAGATGGTAGCATGTGTGAAGTAAATGAGATAATTTCCCCGAAGCTCCCTTTCCCTCTCATATTTTTCAATCACAGTGCTTAGTTAGATGGTCCCAAATAAATAGCTCTTTACAGCTGCTGTGGTATTTCCTATACCAAGCATTCCAAGCGAATAACTCAATTTCATAAAATCTTGGAGAAGAATCACAGACTTCATGGCCATAAACGTGACCTGGGAGTTCCTCTTGTCCCATTCCTCCGTCTTCACGAAGGTTCAAACCAAAACTTTCCCAAGAGGATCAAAATCTACACTGGAAATACCATGAGGTAATTCTTTTGAGGCCCACGACAAAGGACAAGGCCACGGGCAAAGTTCCCTCCATGTACAGGGTCAAGTTTGTTGTCAAGGAAGGAACACAGGATCCGGAGTCAACAGACCTTGATGAAAGTCTGGGTTCTGGAGTTCGCCAGCCCTGCCCCTTGGACAAGTCACGTGATGCCTCTGCATTTGGGTTGCTTCAAAAGCCAAGATTCTAATCTATGTCCAGTGATTGGGTGAGAAAATGGATAGGAAAGTGCTTTGTAAACCAGGGAGTGTTATTCAAACACCACTTCATAGAGCTGTGCTCACTCTGTCCCTTTCTCCTGCAGGGCACCCAGGAATCCAATCCTCTACCACTGAAATCCAAAAGAATGGATGTCCATCTGCCAAGCAGGGCTACACCTCTAACTGCAGGCTCTGCACCCTGGGAGGAGGTGTGAGCTGAGGAAGAGAAGGGAGCATGAAACCCAGCTTCCTCCCAAAAGGGATCTGTGCCCTTCCCCGGGTGCAGCCTTGATGTCAGGGGAAGTGACAGGGGAGTGATGTGCGGGGAGTGACAGGGGACCTGGATTTGGCTACTATCTTGCAGAGTGACTCTAGGTTATGCCTTCACTTATCTGGTTACTCATTCAAAATAAATAGTGATTAAAGACACAGGTTCTCAGGCCAGGCAGCCAGGGTTCAAATCTTGGTTCTACCAATGACCTGAGAGGTTACTCTGAGATAAATACAAATTCTAGCCGGTACTTAATGAGCATTCAGGCATGCTAGCACTATTCCCGAAGTTTTATGCATACTGTGACAACTCAGGTGATCTTGGCAACAGCCCTGCAAGGTGACCCTGTCATTATTCCTTACATCCCAGATGATGAAACTGGGACCAGGATACTTGACAACTTGCCCATGGTCACTCAGCTGGTGAGTGGCAGGCTCACACACTCAACAGGGGTGCTAAACTTCCCTTAAAGAAACGGGTCCTATACTAGCATCTTCTACTCAGTAAAAGTGCCCAGTGATACCTATTGTTTATTGTTTCTTAGCTAGATGCACGTGGGACACGTAAGCTCCCCAGCCCCACCCCATAAGGGTGACAAATAAGACCCGCTCTATTCATTCCCCACCATCGTCCCGAGGACCAGGTTGGAACATAATTGTGTAAAGCTCTAGGCGTGTTTTTGAAAGTGCGAAGCAACTACATTTGGAGGGCGCACTTAGCTTTAGTTCACTCTGGCTGAATCTGACGCAGTGCCTTTGTAAAAGGAAAAACTTGATTCAAGAGATGCATTATACTAATCGTCCTTTTGGAATAAACATCATCTGGTGCTGTGCCAAGTGCCTAGGACTCCATTTGCCCAAATCACCGATGTGATTTTGTAGTTCCCCGAGTGTCTCGTTGACTCCAGCCCTGTTGTCCTAACTCTCTGCGTATTTATTTTCCTACAGCGGAGGACACTTGCAGCCATATGAAATGTCTGTTTTCTTTTCCAGGACTGGTTTTCCCTCTATCGGAATAGCAGAGAATTAATCTTTCTAAATAACCAGTAGACATGTATTTATTGAACATGTACTATTTGCAAAACACGAAACTAAGGACTGTGTTTGTTGATGCTTTCCTCAATTTATGTCCATCATTCTGGATTAATTCTGTTATAATTTTATATTACAAGGATCAGGGAACACAGGCAACCGGGGATCCTTCTCCATTTTATCTCCAAGAATGCCTCATGGAAGAAAATTGAGTTTAATGTAATTTGTGAAAATGTTAAAGAACACCATGGTTCTTTTTGCCCAAACGGCAAATTTCTGAAAAAGACAGAATCATAGTAACATAATGTTAATCTCATTTTAACCGAGATTTCTTTGACCACCTACTCTGACTGAAGTTCCAGGATATAATATTTACCAGCTGTGTTACCTTATACAAGTTACTTAACCTTTCTGGATCTCAGTATATTTATCTATAAAATGAGGGCGGGGGGAGTTGCTCTTGAAGCTCTTGGGAAGC
>RCUC01091739.1:0-10405 GCA_003697995.1 Taxidea taxus jeffersonii | reverse complement strand
GCAAGAAACAATATGTTTTACATGATAAAGATAAAACATATTATTTCTTGCTAATATTACAAGTAAACAAAGATGAACCTGATGTCAAGTTTGAATATGAAATGTAAATCATCCAATGATATAGAGGGGGGCCCTATTTTGACTCTAAGCTTTCTTTTATTATCTAGTGAAGTTAAGAAGAGAAAAATTATTTCTTAAAAATCCATAGCATTCTCAAGGTGAAAAACAAAACAAAAGCAAAGAAAAAAGCTAAGTTACTCTTCAAGAGAGAATAACAATCATTAATAGTAACAGAGCATGAACAGAAGCTAAATCATTTTCTGTAAAACTAGTGATACTTGGTTCTATATTTGGATCTGGATACATAAAGTAGAATTTTCAGGAACTGCAAGAAAAGGGAAATGGAAGACAAAAATTTTTCTCAGGCTGAAAGGAAAGATAACCTTCATGTTGAAGTGTCATTTTTCACCTCTAGCAGCCTATCTCTACAATTACTCTATCAATTATAATTCCTCATTGCTTATCTTCTCTGTCTTCCAGGCAGAAGAAAGAAAGAATAAGGTCATTTCTTTTGTTCTTCCACTTCTCGTGTCTTTATTCTTCTTTTACAACACAGAGAAAGTTGAAACAACAGCTTCACTTTCTTCTCTGTAATCAAAGTAATAAACTGTTGTGTTAGAGACCAAGTGGTCTCTTTATTATAGGAAAATGAACATATATTACAAGCACATGAAGGTCATGAAAATGACTGCTTTGATAATAATTATAAAAACAATAACATAATTTCTATGGTTCCTAAAACTTACACATTCAAAGTTGTATTCATCATCACTAATCCTAGTGGTTCAAGCCAGAAATGAAGATGGTCTTTTCCCTTTCCCTCTCTCTACGAACTCCCACACCCTGTCACTCCTATTAATTTGATTTTCTGTCTGTGCTTTAAATCTGCCCATTCTCTCCCTCTTCATTCAAACACCTTGTTTAGGCTACCATAATCTTTCATCTGAACTATGATATTATTTGCCTAACTAATCCACTTGCCGTCAAATATGCACCCATCTGTCCCCACTCTGCAGCAAGAGGGAATACGTCTGATGTGCATGTTGATCATTCCATTCCTGTATTTAAACACCTTTTAGTGGCTTTCCATTGAGCTTAAAATAAAGCCCCAATTCATGACCACGGTTGAGAGGACTTTGCATCAGTGGGCCCCTGTCTATTTCTCTGGCCTCATCTTTTATAACACTCTCGCTCTTGACTCCTACTACAGTCTTCTCTTGGGTCTTTGAATGGGACAGGAAAACTTTTTCCAGGTAGTCTCCAGCCCCAAAAGAGATCAAGTCCCCCTGGCATATGCTCCTGTAGCCCTTATGATATCATCTCTATAGCCTTCACCACCACTGTAAATAACTATTTCTGGAATTACTTGCTTGATATCTGCTTCATCTCCTTACTAGAGTTATAAGAGCAAGGAAAGCCAGTATCTTATTTACTACTGTATCTTCAGAATTGAGCATATATATGGTACCTGGCATACACTCAAATGTTCACATAAATAAATGAATAATAACAAATCAATCAAAAGTAAACTATGAGTTCACTATCAAGATGGCATGCAAAATGAACTTTTCTCTAGAAATAAGTAGATGGTATGCCCTCCCCAGTACCTTTTGCTAGTTCTTTTGGTAGCCAATAGCATGCTCTTGTAAAGTGGTGACATATTCCAGATGACTGACTTGTTCTATCAGCCAGCTGCTATGAACTAAGTCAAAGAAATTGGCATATATGTTATTTAAACTCATACATATCTGCCTTCTAATTTTGTGTTGGACTTTTTTTTTTTTCCTCTAGAAGAAGAAATGAAACTGTCCTGAATCTTCAGCCCTGGTTTTCAGTACTTGATATCCATCTGAATACCATCTGATGATAGAGCTCACAGCTGATCCCTGAAGAATACAGAAAAGTCTACAAATGTTAAAAATCAAAAGAAAGCACTTAGAATTTCATTATATTGAACCTCCGCCAAGACCTCCCAGTCCAATCTCTCTGCTCTAGAGGAAATTAAAAAACTTAAGAAAGAGAAGAAGTTTACCCAAGGGAATATGGTTAGTTTAGTGGCCTGGGTGACATTAAAACACAAGCCTCCTCATTTAATGGCTCTCTGTTTCTGTCTCTCTCTCTCTCTCTCTCTCTCTCAGTCAGCACTATCCAGTAGCACTTTCTGTAATGCTGGAAATGTTCTATGCCTTTGCTAGCCAAAATGGTAGCCACTACCCACATGTAGCTATTAAGCACTTGAAATGTGGCCAGTACAACCAAGGCAATGAATTTTTAATTTAATTTAATTTTAATTAATTTCAATTTAAGTAGACACATATGGTTTGTAGATACTGTATTAGATAGCACAGTTCAAAAATATGCCAGCTAGGTTAAGAAAAATAAAACCAGTGACATTAAATAATTTTCAGTAAGCTGGAAGAAAGTTGAAAATGAGCTAGGTCCTTGAAGACTGACTTAGTGGAGTTTCTGAATCAAACCCGTGGAGTTTGGGAGGTGAGCCCTACCTGCGAACTCTCAACCTTTAAGAAATCATACATTTTCTTTATTATATACTCTAATTTGAATTGTTTTTGTTGTTATTTTCTCTTAACTGAAACTGAGAATAATCTACCTCCTTTGTTCTATCCTTGTCCTGGAAGGTTACTATCAGGTAATCTTTCTTCCAGCTTACTGAAAATTATTTGATAATAACCCTAACCCTACCTGTTTAAAAAAAAAAAAAAGAATCTTACCTGTACCAATGGTTAACCTCAACCAACAGACAAACATAAATCCTCTTTGCCTGGTGTGGGCTTAAATCCCATTAAGTTTTCTTGACACCCTAAGTTTAAATATAATTTGTCTTCAAGTAAATCTCTTTATTGGTCTTTGTTTTATGTCATTATAGTTGATTATCTCTTTTTTATTTTTCTGGTTTGAGTTTTAGTTAAGGGGGAAAGATAATTTCCAGAAATAGGAAAAAAATGGAGAAAAAAGAAGTGTGTATGTGTGTGTATTTATACATATACATATAAAAATAACCCGTATCTCCTCAGGCCTCCCTACTTTTACTTCTTTATTTTTTACTTTGTCAGTAACACAGTATAACAGAAAAGCTAAGAGAACAGACTCTGGATTTCAGCCACACCACTTACTGTTAGATCCTATGCAAATAAGTTCCCCTAAATGGCCTCATTGATACCTAATTCAAAAGATTATTATACGATTGTGTACCACAGTGCCTGACATTCTAAGTCTCTAAACTTTTAAAATTTACTTTGATTTCTATGTGTCACTAAAATTTAGCGCTAGATTTATTTTTTAAGATTTTATTTGTATTTATTTGACAGACAGAGACCACAAGTTGGCAGAGAGGCAAGCAGAGACAGAGGAGGGCAGGCTCCCCACTGAGCAGAGAGCCCGATGTGGGGCTTGATCCCAGGACCCTGAGAACATGACCTGAGCTGAAGGCAGAGGCTTAACCCATTGAGCCACCCAGGAGCCCCAGCTCTAAATTTTTTTTAAAGATTTTTATTTAGAGGGAGAGAGCATGAGTCGGAGTGGGGGGAGAGGGAAAGGGAAAGAGAGAATCTCAAGCAGACTCTGCACCCAGTCCTGTGGTGGAGCCTGACTCTGGGCTCAATCTCAGCACACTGAGATCATGACCTGAGCTGAAATCAAGAATCAGACTCTTAACTGACTGAACCACCCAGGTGTGCCTAGCTCTAAATTTTAAGATGTTTCTCTGTGCTTTTGTAGATTCACCATTTTCTGTGTGAAACATTCTGTTCCTCCTTCCATTTCTACCTGCCTTCCCTCTTCCTCTTCCACCTCCTAAATCAACACACTTTTTAAGATTCTGTTTTGGTATTTCATTCTCCATGGAGTATTTCTTGGCTTCCCAAGTCTAGACTGGAGAGGACCCCTCTGCAATCCCATACGGTTCAATGCCAACTGCATTTGCTCCCAGCATCTACTGCTCTGTACAGTATTTGTCCATTCATTTGTCTCTACACTAGACTATCTTTCATCTCTATATTTAAGTAAAGCATGGTGCCTTTCTCTTTATTAAACATACTATGCCGTCTTGGCTCCCAGCTATTGCATGTCTCGTTCCCTCTTTGTGGAACATTCTTACATTTGATTCTTTGCCCAAATGGCTCTTTTTAATCCCTCCGCACTTTCCCAGTCCTTATCATTTTGTTTGAAAATATACAATAGTTTTCCAATGCACAGAATATAATGTCTGATTTTGTTTTGAAATCATAGGCTGTAGGCCCAGCATAACCAATTTATAGCCATATTTCCAACCTAAATATCATTCTAGTCCTCCCTACCTACTGCTACACTCACCGTACTCCAGTCCCTCTGGTATTCTCTCAGTAATGCATTCAGATATTCATTTATCCAGCAAATATCCATTCAATGAACAGGGCAAAGAACAGAACTCAAGAAGTGGTGAACAAGATAATCACGACACCATCAGCTCCAAATACTTTCCAGATGCAGGGCCTTTGTATGTGCCATAAGCTCCTGTTTTATTTATGACTGTTCGCTCATCATCTGGCAATGTACCTGGCACATAGTAGGTGTTCAATCAATATTTATAGAATAGATGAGTAAATGAAAGTGTGAGTGAATGAATAAACATAGCCATTTCTCATTTATTCATGTTTTAGGTGCTCTATGAATTTGCAGCAATATTCTGAGCAAGCGGTTGGCAGTGGGCTGAGAAGGGAGGAAGCAGGGAAGAATTTCAGATGATGTGTCTGTGTGTGTATGGGTGTTTGTGTGGGAATCTGAGTCTGAGAATGCCTAAATGTGCATCACCAACCACATCCCAGTGCCAGAGAGAAAGGCTTTTTGCACTGCTTCTTGTTTTCTCTCATCCACCCCTTTGTCCCTTTCTCCTAACACACCATATTGACAGTAGGCCATCCCCACTCTTGGTTTCCACCCTCACATTCAGATTTTTTTCATACTGTAATGGGGACCATGTGGTGTCTCTGGGAGTCCCAGCTTAGAGAGGAGACTCTAGCAGTTACTAGTTTAGAGTAGGAGAGAAGAGAATTAGACAAAGGAGTTCAAGGGAAACTTGAGTGTGACTCCTAGGGGTAGAATGTATTTGGTCATGCCCCCACTTAGGTACCCCAAACCAGAGGTTCTAGTCTTGACTGTGAACTACAATAAAATGGGGAGTTTTATAAAAATTCTAAAGGTCCAGACCTCCACCCCAAATTAGTCACACCAGGATTGCTGGAGTTGGGACCCAGGCGACAGTATTTTTCAAAGCTCCCTAAGTGATTCCCATTTGCAGCCAACTTTGAAAACGACTGTACTAAAGCAAAACTTGCAGCAGTAGACCTCGGGTCACTATAGCAAATCCAGATATACCCATGATTTCTGTTAATTAGTTGACAACTATGAGGCATGTTCATTGTGTTTAATCGGTTTAAAGTTAGCATAATGTATGCATCTTTATTGAATGCTTACTAAGTGATAATAATGATCATGTAAACTTCTATTATTAGTTTTTTTTCCCTAGTTCTTATTTTACTGTATAGATTATGCGAATTAACTCTTCTAAGCAAGAAATGGCTAGTAAACTTCATGGTTGCCTCCCTTACACAATCACCCCTTCTTGGTTTTCAGGCACACAATCCCTTTATTGGGCTGAATGCTGGTTTGAGGAATCTCTCCCATGGCTCAGGGCAGCCCCACTCCCTGGCCATGATCAGGCAAGTTGTGCCAATGATGTGTAGGGGAGATTCGCAGAGACACTTCTCCATTCCTCTAAGACAGATTCAGGAAAGGATTTTCTCTTTTTGTCCACACCTGAACAATGAAGCAGGTCATTGACACAAAGTCATTAACAGGGACTAGAGATCCTAAAGGGGTGCCAGCCTTAGCACCAGGTTGAGACCAGGGAAAGCTAAGTGTACAAGTGATAGAAATGTACTTCTCTTAACCAAACAATCCTTAAAGTCCACACAACCCATCCTAGACTCACCCTGTGATAGTTTCAGGCATTTTGAGTTGGGCTTTCCATTACTTGGAACCCAAAGGATCCTAATTAACAGAGCACTACTAGAAAGCCTACAACAGTGGAAACATAAAACCAAAAATATCCCAAAGATTGCTTAACCCAAACTCATATTTCAAAAATAAGAAGATTAAGACCCAAAGCACTGAAATGATTTGTGCAAGGTGACACAACCTACCTTGCCTTATGTTCCCTAGAATTGGATCTCAGTCACCAGTGTCCTCATTGCCAACCAGTTGTTCATTCTACTGAACTTCAAAGTTATCTTCATTGTGAATATTTGTTTTAATTTCCCAGTGTTGCTAAATTAGCTGTGATGACCCTAATTTTTAAAATGTCATTAAATTTCCTTGGAAGGAACTCTCTCTAGAAATAGATATTCTCAGCACTCTCTTAAAAGACATACTCACAGCCTGCAGATACCATCTAATTTTTAAATGCAGACGTCATAAAAGAATATGTAAAACTGTTGAAAATATGTATCACACAACCCACCCCCAACCAAAAAAATATTTAAAAGTTCTATCCAGCTAGGCTGCTTCAGTAAATTATGTTGCTGAATATATAAAATACTTGAATCTAAATTTAAAAATGCTCCCCCCTCCCCTTGATTAACCAGATTGTCCCCTCCCCTATATATAGGAACACTATGTGCCTGAGCCCACTTGCCATCTGTCACCACATTTTCTAAACTTCTCTTCCACCCCCTCCTCTTACACAATCTTATCACATAAAAATATTAGATTTCAGGGATTTGTATAATTTCATTAAATTTTCTGAGCCAAGTAAAAATAGAAGAAGTACTGGTGTATCAAACTGACTCAGTTTTTGAGTGCCCAACACGTATCTGTGGTAGTCAGTAATGTCTTTTAGGAAGAATTTATATGGCCAGGAATAATAAGGTCCCCCCCCCCCTTGTTATGACTTCTCATATTAGGAATTTACAGATGTTCCCCATGTTACAGAGAGAAATTTGGAGAGCTTCCAGAGAATCCTGACTCATATACCACCCAATTGCTTTGTTTATTACCTTTTATAAAGTTTTGTGAGTTTTCTCAGATTAGAAAAATACTTATAAGCCAGTTGGGGATTGTCCATGTTCCTGATTTCCCATCTCCTGCTGCCCACAGCTTGAGAAATTATTTTTAACCATCTAAATGCAAGGTACCTCTACTCACCCACGTGCTTATGACAGAAACTTAAGACTTTTCCTTGGTTGCTCTCTTTCCTGCTTCTCACATACAACCCTTCAGAAACCCCAATCAATGCTTTTGTTTCCAGACCAAATACCAGGTCTTTGAGGAATAACCATGGAGACTGGCTTGAAAGTAACAAGAGTACTACACAATGAGGAACTGTAAGGGATGGCCCTCTGAACTTCAGTCTTTTCCTGCTTCTCTGCATATGTAGGAGAAAAGAGGCTTGTAAGGAGCATCCTCTTATATCTACCAAGCACCTTTTTTCTCCCATCCCTACCCCTGGTGATACTGAAAGCCTCATCAGTCACAATGCCCCAACCATTCTCTGATCACAGGGATAGTTAGATGACTCAGGCCTGCCCAGTCAGGAATTCCCATGCCCTGTCAACAGAGCTTTGTCTGACTGTGGGTGTATTAACCAAGAAGAACACTAGGGAGAAAGAGATTTATTTCCCATATGACACAGACTTGTGGCTACTGGTGGCCATTTCTGTCTGCAATGAGCTAAAAATCTGCCTGTGGCAATAAGGAGTACAGGCCCATCCAAATGAGAAAGAGGCAATTGAAGAACGAGAGATGGAAAAGTAGTACGAAGGAAGAGAATAAGAATAGTCTAAATCAGGAGTCGGCAAACTGAAGTCTGTCTCCTGTTTTCATGAATTTAGTTTTATTACAACACCAATATGTCCATTTTTTAAATGTATTATCTATAGTTGCTTTTGGTTACTATGTCAGAATGTGGTCAGAGCATGAACAAGGACACATAAAATATTTTGTCCTTTTCAAAGATTTCATAATTTACTGAATGGCAGAAATGCAAATACATATTTATGGCACAGTAAGATAAGGGAAAAATAAAAATACAGAATTAAAAAAAAACACACAGAATCTAACAAAATAACAATGGTAACAGTAAGGATAATAATGTTACTGATGAAGGCAGTTGTCATTTTATATATACTGTCACTCATCCTCCAAACAATCTTGCAAAGTGAATATGTCAGTCAGGATAGGATAAGTTTTGCAGCAGTAATAAACAAGCCCAACATCTCATGCCACGTATCCACAGTGGATCAGTAGAAGACCCTGCTTATTGTTGATAGGCAAGGCCACAAATGTTAAAGACTCCTTCCCAACGTATTTTTATATTTGATTCATTGAGGAAGGGGACCATAGTAATTTACACACTGCCTCTAAAAACTTCTGTTCACAAGTGAAACACATCATTACCACTCAGATTTTATTAGTCAACACAAGCCATTTAACTATGCCTAAACTGAAAAAACAAAACTGGTGGAATGTGTTCAGAAGAAGATCTGGAAGTTATTTAGAGAATGCTGGGAATATTTACCTAGACAGGGATTCTTAGCCCTTACCTTTCCAAGAGGAAATACAGTAAGAGGAGTTAGGAGACATCCTCAAAGCCACAGCTAACAAGTAGTAGTATTTGAATTGAATCTGAGTCAGTATGACTCTAAATTCCAAGCTCTTTTATGTTGCACCTTGTCAATATCTTTTCTCACCAGCTTCATGCTGGAAAATATTAGAGTTTCCCAATGAAAGGAATAGTGGGTTGAATGATGGGGGACCAAGAAAGAGTTGTAGGCCTGATGAGCTTGTAAATAACAATAACAACAACAAAATGTCCTTGATAAGGACATTTACGATAGACAACCACTGTTTAAGTGAGATATGGATGGTAGTTTTGACTAGAGAATTAGACTTGGGGTGGGATGGCTAAGGGGAGGGAAGGGCAGTAGAGAAGCAGGAATGAGATAATACAATTTAAAGAAATAAGGGATCAAGGGAAAAAGAGAGAATGAAAGAGAGAGAGCGAGAAAATGAGTAGCTGTAAGGGATATTTTAGACAGAGACTGTTCCTGTTCTTCAGTACCTTAAGTATAATTCTTTCCTAAAAGGTTCAGGTTCAAATATTTATGAGACAGAGTTACTATTCCTTTTAGAGGCTTGTCAAGTGTAAAAGAGGAGGAAAAATCTGTTTTTGAAGGGAGTTTACAGTATACTTAAAGTTTATTTTAAAAATAAATAGGACTTGATAGATAGGGCAATAAACAACAGGCCCCACCAGTAACCTGCCAGGAGCACTAACAGGAAGCATCTGTAAGCTGCCAAGAGCCAGAAATAAGAATGAACAGTTCTTACTGTCAGAGAGTCACAGGAACATTCACAAACAAAGAGAGTATTTGGGGTGCAGCATTTCAAAGCCAAGTTACTCTGTCATGAGCACACTCACAGTTTATGTGGAAAACACCCACACAGGTGAAGTCACATCTGAGTCAGATGTTGCTGCCTTCCTTTGCCATGAATTCCAGGTTTTGTTTCAGATTGAAATTGTTATGTGGCACACAAAAATATGTAGAGACCTTCAGAAAAATTTAATCTTGTAGGGATATTATACTTTGCATGACCTCAATAATCAGGAACATGAGACCCGAAAGGTGTTTATGTGTTTCCCTCAAATTTTATTTTCAAAATTATTTATATGTATTAAATGTGGACAGGCGTGACTCACTATCTTTGTGTCTCTACTATGCTGGGCAGGATTGCAGGACCTGTGGATGCAGAGAACTAACTGATCTTTCTCTTTACGGAAACTTCTATTTTTGTGAAGGAGAAAAATGAGAAAATGAATCAATGAGGTGATTAAAGACTGGGTAAGTGAAGTCAAGCTATAAAAAGAATGATGCACCAGAAACCCTGGGGGATGAAGAGTGGGACTGACTTTAGGCAGCAGTTGGGTAGACCATTGTGGTGAGGACCTTTGAGGTAGGACTGTAAAGGTAATAAGCAAACCATGTGATGACATGGTATGATATGTATTTAGGCCTGTTTAAATTAATAAAGTCTTTCTTTCTGGAGAGAAAAATATAATAGATTTAGGTTATAAAGCTCATTGAATGAGGACTCAAGAGATCTGAGTTTCTTTTCTGCCATTTAATAGCTGTGTGCCCTTAAGCTAGCCATGTAAACTTTATGAGTCTGGATTTCTTCATCTGTGAAATGTGTGGGTAGGGTCAGAGAATCTGTAAGGTCTCTCTGGGCACTAAAAGTTTATACTAGTTCCTCTTCTGTTCCTTCTGTATGTGCGTGTGTATAAGCATGT
>RCUC01091737.1:0-10295 GCA_003697995.1 Taxidea taxus jeffersonii | reverse complement strand
GGAGTGACAAAATACAGAGAACATTAATCTGTTTATTAGTCTCACATCTCTTGGAGAGATAACACTCCTTTATCCCAGTATATTCTTTATCCATTGATCCCATCCATCCACCCACCAGTTTCCATCCCATCACCCATCCCATCACCCATTCAACCAAACAGCCAGCTTGACTCTACTCCCCACCCAGTACTGCTACACCCAGGACTGCCATAGGTACTGCAGATAATCTCTGTGGTCTCTGGGAACTTGCCGCAGGACATGCAGGCATAATAGAAAACATAGAGACAAAGCAAACATTAGAATACACAACTGAGATTCCATGGAAGTGGGATCTCTGACAAAGATTCTTGGGCAGTGGGATCCACTTAACTTTCGGGAACTACTGAGAAACAGATCTGTGCTTAATGACATTCCATTCATGAGCTAATTTAAAACAAACAGGGGGGGATACATGTATTCCTTTACACTACATCTAAGTCATGTTGCTCTGCAAGATGTACCTTAGTTTTATGTACTATTAAGAAAAAGTAGCAACATGGACAATCTTATAGGAGACCTGTCTAGAGTGGGGTGATCAAAGAGTCATGACGTCAATGTGAGGAATAACAAAAACAGAACCACAACCCAAAGAGGAACAAGGAGGAAACTTGCAGATCTCAAATCTGCCAAAGGCAGAAAAATATTTCAAAATCTCCTCTAAGAATTTGCATCTCTTGCTGACATACACATGCATTCTTAGTTGGAATTCACATTGCCAGCAAAATCCAAAGATCCTCGGGCAGAGAGTTCGTCTTAAAGTGGTTTAAAGCTGATGGGGTTCCCAGATTAGGAAAAGTAGCAAATGCAAATCCTCTTCAGAAGACTCCAATCTCTATCCAGGCCTACAATGATTACATGACAGCATTGATAGAAAGTTGAATGTCAATTTCAGAGAAGAGAAAATGCAAACAAAAGTACTCACCTCAGAACCCTTATTTGTAGGCACGCAGTCGTATGAATTGTAGGTGCGCATTCAAATGTTTGTTTCCTGTGTGCTGAAACAGGTTGAGACTCACGTGGACTGGACTACTTACATGTAAGGCTATGACACAAATATGCGGCAAAAGTTGGGTAAAATTGGTTTTGAAAGGTGTATTAACCACGCGCCGAGTAAGCAGTATGTCACGGATCTCTCCTCGCTGAGAAGCACGTTCTCCATCAAGTCACCATTCATACAAGTGCAACAGTTTGTGCAGAGGACTCTGCCTCTGTGGACACGTTCCTGCAGCGGGTAGATATATTTAGAACATCATCTTACAAGGACCGGGGTCTTTTCCCTTCATGATTGCCAAAGAAGATAATTTTATCTTTATTTTTATTCTTTAAAGATTTTATTTATTTATTTAACAGAGAGAGAGAGAGAGAGAGAGGGAGAGACAGAGGAAACACAAGCAGGGGAAGTAGGAGAGGGAGAAGAGGACTTCTCATAGAGAAGGGAGCTCCATGCGGGGCTCAATACCAGGACCCTGGGATGATGACCTGAGCCAAGGACAGACACTTAACTGAGCCACCCAGGTGCCCCAAGAAAAGAATCTTAAAGAATAAAAAAAGAGTGGGGCTACCAGGGTGGCTCAGTCAGTTAAGCCCCTGTCTTCGGCTCATGTCGTCATCCCAGGACTTTGAGATTGAGCCCCAAGGTGCATTTCCCCACTCAGTGAGAGGTCTGCTTCTCCCTCTCTTCCTCCCTCTGCTTCTTCTTCCACTTGTGCTCTCTCTCTCTCTCACTTGCTCTTTCTCTCTCAAATAAATAAAGTCTTTTTAAAAAAGTATATGAAGATGGATATTATATTGTCTTTATTTATGAGAATGGGGGCTCTTCATTGGCCTATGGGTTTTAGTTTTTCACCAGAGTTTGGAATGAGTATTAATAAGTCATTCTAAATTATTTGATAGACTTAATAAAAAGTTTCACTTTTGCAAGGCGGTTTAAAAGGTAAAGTCTAAGTGACATGGGCAGCCATTTTCAAGAGTGAAAATAACTTTGAGACCCACGAGAAGAAAGAGGTAGAGTTAGATGTAGAACTTGGCACCATGGGAGGTTCTGAGTGCCTGGCACAGCTGTCTTTGAAGGATTTCCTGTCATTTAACCGTGAGCTTAGAGCCCTGAGACCAGAGGGCAGGAGGGGTGCCTCCACATTTGGGGACAGAGGGGGAAGTGTCTTCTTTAGACCTCAGTTTCACATCGGCGTGACATTCATTCAGCAGAAAGTTATTGTCCTAATGTCTATTCTCAGTGCTCAGGGCATAATGTGGGACTGAGCTTCAAATGTATCTGTCCATTCTCAGCCACAAGGGATTGAAGACATGTCTCCATGGTCTACCTTCTAAGGATCTAAAATTCCAAGTCCCGCCTTGCCTTTTAAGACTTTGCCCTAGACCCAAAATCCTCCCACAGCTTGCCTCATGTTTATTTTTATGGACTTACTTAAGTTGCATTCTTGAAGACCCAAATTAAGGTGTTTTTTTTTCTTTCAAATAAAACAAATTGAAGTTAAAACTAACCACATGTCTCAGTGAAGTCAGGCTGCCTTGCAATTCTTGAAAAATAAAAGTAAGTGAGTAAGTGCTTTTCAAAGTGATATTTTAACCTCCTGCCAACACTTTTGTAGTAAAATATGATTTTTTATTATTATTCAAATGTGAGTTTGGGGACATGATTGAGGTTTTCCTATAATCCGTAAAAATGAGGAAACAACTTAAAAATGTTTGGGCAACCTCCAAATAGAGAGGAAAAAAAGTTTTTAAAGGTGAGTGAGTTAATGTAGCACATGTTATAATAAAAACCCAACAAAAAGTAGCCCTTATAGCCCAATATTCTGGCATACAAACTCAGCCATTCTTCAGGGAGACTTTACTACCTTATTTCTAATGGAGAGCCCTAATTATAACACAAACAACACGAAATAATGTTGGGAAGGTATGAATAATTATCTAGTGCCATACTCACAAGTGGGTGGAACCAAGTCTGTACCCCATCATGGGCTTTTTCCAGCCCTTAAAAATTCTTTCGATTTACAATGTGTGACATTGAAAAAAAAATCTTGTCACTAAATATAAAAGGTGAGGTAGCAAAAAGCAAAACTTTCAACTGCATTGAAAGCAGCCCTTTTTCTCAAAGAGGATAGTGTCTTGCTTTTATGGCAACTTTCATTTATGCATCCCAGTTTTAGCTGTCCTCCAATGTTCTCTGCCACCATGCAGAATGTAAGACTTGTTTACATAGGTCCTTGGGAGCCCCTGGTTATTTTGACTGAGTTTAAAATTTGGTTAGTTTCATCAAAAGTGACGAACTCACCATCACTATAGCCTAATATATTCTAACTTTGCTGTTAAGGCATTCGCTCAAAGTTTATGGCCCAAAGCCATTCGCTCAAAATTTATGGCCCAAAACACGTTTTGTTATCCACGAATGACATATATGACCACCAAGAGAAAAAGCATTTGGAAATAGATTCACGTGAAGTCTCGTGAAGTCGTCATCCGAGGCCCCTGCCTGCCAGAGCTGAGTAGCTGGGAGGACAGTGGAAAGCACTCCCCGCTGAGCATCAGTTGACTTCAAGGACACTCAGGTGCCTGGCATGTTTGTGGAGCCCACAGCCCACGAAACTCTGCGTAGAGCTTGTTCTTGTGTGATGGGTTTTATTCTGCTGTGGAAGAAAGTTGATCAAGCCACTGACATGCATATTGAACTGATCAATCTTGGTGCTTTGAAGAACACAGAAAAATTAGCCCTGTTTTTAAATTCCAAATATGCATCAAGACTTCATGCCCTGTCACCTGCCGTGAAATTGAGGTCATTGCAGAAAGAGGCTGGCAAAAGACATGTGGGACACAGAGTGATGGGCATCTCAGTGGTGCCTGTTTCCCATAAACAAGAGGCATGCAATAACCGTCCTTCCTCCTAAGGACCCCCAACCGAAGGTGCAGGAGAAGGTACAGGAGACGGTGCAGGAGAGGGTGCAGCAGAGGGTGCAGGAGAGGGTGCAGCAGAGGGTGCAGGAGACGGTGCAGGAGAGGGTGCAGGAGACGGTGCAGGAGAAGGTGCAGGAGAAGGCCCCAGACAGAAGAGAGAGGTGCTGCCTAACATCCAGAGATCTGATGCAGGCTGGCTGCATAGACTCATATGTGAGTGTTTGAAACAAGTGTGGAGTCAGGCTCCCAAGATGAACTTAGGTGAAAGAAAATGTGTGTGGAAGAAACAGGCACCAAAAAGCAAGGATGGCACTCCATGGCCATAGTCAAGCACGTGAAGTTATTTTGCCAGAAACAGGAAAGGGCCAGTGATGATGATGACTGACTTTTTCTTTTCTTTTTTTCCCAGAAGATCATCAGCAGAAAACCAGGGCTTTATTCAGTGACCAGCATGTATAAAAAAGGGGTGCGGGGGGTTCCATTTCTAACCAGTATGTCACCTTGTTCAGTAAAAGGTTGAGTTCATCAACTTTTTGTGTTTTCACGTAAATGTAGAGCTGATCAGCTCTACTCTTAGCTTCTCCAACAGTTCCGTCTTTCTCAGTGGGGACACTGATGTAAGTAGAATGCAATCACTTCACTGCAGATCAATGCACAGATGTGTCTTTTCAGAGAGCAGCATGTTGAAGGGGGCACATGTCATCAGAAAACTTTCAGTTGCTAAATGAACTACTGTATGTTTTAACACGTGTGTCTAATGAGAATATTCATTCAGCCAAAGCCTTGTTTTATTGTTGTAAAAATAAAATACGTCTTCCTACAGCAAAGAGATGAAAACTTGCTTCATAAACAGGGTATGTGTCCTCTTTTGAGAGCCGAGGACTCCCTTAGTGATAGAAAGATGGGGCCGTTACTGGTTTAACTCTGAGAGTGTATTCTGTACCTCTGTGTCCGTCTGCCTCTGCGTTGCTTTGGATCTGGGTGAACAGGGAGTCCCCGCATTTGAAATGACTTCCTTCCAACGCAGCTGCCTCTTACAGAGGACTGCTGGTTCTGAATTTCTGAAGTTAACAAGGGAAAAGTGAGGGAATAAGATCAATTCCTTAATCCCCCTCCTCCCAAAATGCTTAAAACTATCACGTTTTATTGGATAATTCAATGGTAGGGTCTATTTCTAAAAACCTCCATCTTCTAAAAAACAATGTTTTCCTTGAAATGGAGGAAGTTTTGAAAGAAAGGTATAGAATTTTATTCAACATGGCAGTGATTCTTTAAAAAAAAAAATTGTCATCATTCTGCAGTTCTGTATTTCTTTTGGGGGTATTTTCCCTCTTCCTAATTCAAAGCTTAAAGGAGTTTCTGGAAGCCAACTGGGGAAAAACACCATTAGTCCAACTCAAAATGTAGAACTTTAAAGTCATGTTAAATTTTAGGCCTAGAGGTTTAATTTCCATGCTTTCTGGTTTTAAGCCAGACACACTCCAAATATTCACTTAATACGCTTTCTTATGGCTTAATGTGTAATAATTTTAGCATTTTAGAAATTCATTTTCCTGAAAAAAAATATGTGTTCCACTGATATTTCTGAGGCGTAGGGGGAGAGAATGTTTAAGCACGAACTTAACAATGAGAATTATGATGCTCATTAATACAATTAAAAAAAAAAGCATAAAGTAGTTCACATGATTTATCCCCATTTAACCTATATTTCATCCTAAAAAATGAAGAAATTAATTAATAACAAAGCTAAGAATGTGATTTCGTATCCAGATTAAAATAATACAATAAGCAAATATGAAAACTTTATATGTCCAGGATGGCACGTAACATTCTCTTAGTTCAGAGATTTCAATCCGGTCTAAGACGCAGAGCCTGCCTCTGCCTCACCTGTCCGAGAATGTCTCTATCTGTCGGAATCTGCACGGTGCTGGAGACAGCTTACCAGCCTGACCCCGAGCCTGGCCTGACTCCTCTTGCGTTCCTATGCACCAGCGAGGAGGAAGTGGGGGAGGCAGGAGCGCAGGTGCCTGGTACAGGTGCTCCCCGCCAGCCAGGCCATGGCGCTCCGCCCACCTGCAGCTGCTCTGGCATCCGGGTGCAGCCAAAGGCCTCGTGCTCCGTGCAGACAACCCATCAGATCCTCGAAAGGCATGATAATGCCCCGTCGACCTACATTCATGACATTTTGTGTAGCAAGTTACTTTTTGCACCCTCTAAATTGTTGACCCTTAAACTGAGAAGAAAATGTGCTTTCTAACAAAAGGGGGGAAAAAGGAAATAAGAGTTACATAGCAGGAAGATGAGCAGACACTTGGGGTGAGATTTAGGGTGGAAATTATGGACATGTTTCCTCCAGCTGTGAAAGGATTATTTGTGGTCCACAAGCCTCTTCCTCTCTGGCCAGGAATGCACCATTAGAAATACATTTCTTTCATCTCACTTGCCTCCGTCCTTTTATTCAGATATTCTTGGGAGTTGTGGGCTGACTATGAATGCACTCAAAGTTTGATGCAAGTCTTTTTCTCACGTTTCCTTCTTTCCCTGGGAGAAGCAGCATCCATTCCAGGAGAGAGTGTGGAGTGATAGGCAAGAGGAAGAGGAGGGTGGCTGACCGTCAGGTGCCCCTGGGTGACATCACCAGAATCTTTGCTTCACTGGCAAGATTTTTTTTTAATTAAACATAATTGACATACAATCTCCTATTAGTTTCAAGTGTACATCCTGGTAGTTCGATATTTTATACGTTCTGAAATGATGGCCCCCTTGATAAGTGTAGTTCCCGTCTGTCATCACACAGCGTTATGACACTGTCCTCCTCCACAGGTTTCGCTACCGTGTCCATTCCATCCCCTGGACATATTCGTGGTGTAACTGCGACTCCGTACCTTTGATTCCCTTTCACCCATCTTGCCTACCCCCAGGCGCTGCCTTCTGGTATGGAGAGTTTGTTTCTTGTATCTATCTAACGTCTGTTTCTGTTCTGTTCCTTCATTTTGTTGTTTCATTTGGTTTTCAATTTTGCAGGTAAGTGAAGTCATGCAGTATCTGTCTCTCCGTCTCATTTATTTCACTAGGCAAAATGCTCTCCAGGTCCATCACTGGCAGAAGTTAATGATTTTTCCCTGAAAGCATACCTGAGAACAGTGGTTCTCAAAGTGCCTTCCCGGAAGGTAGCAGCAATTTTAGGTGATTCTTGGTTATCCCAGACAGGAGGAGCTGGAGACTCGGGAGGTGGGACATCCTGTTTCAACACGCATTTCAGGTGGTTCTGATGAGCAGGATAGCAGGCGGTTTCTCAGACAGCCTGGGCCAAGCACCCTAATCCTGCCTTGTAAGGAATGGTCACTGCTCTCCCTCAACACTCTCACAACAGGACTCTCTGGGGGAAATGGCCTCAAAACTTGTCATTTTAACAAGTGCTCCAGGTGATTCTCCTAAGCAGAGGACTCTGAGATCCAGGCCACACTGTCCACAGCAAAGAGCAGATCCCACTGACCGAAACAGAATCTGTTTGTTTGCACGTTGACCACAGAGCTCCAAATCCTTCCTATTCCTCTCTAATTTGTCTCTTGGTTGAAGGTTTCTCCTCCTTCAAGACTTGCTATTAATTAAATATAGAGAGATGGACTTCTCCCTCTAAAATTACCTGCATCTATTGAAAAATGAAATCATCTTATCAAGTTCTTGAATCATAAAGTGATTGCATGTTCGGCCATATTTTTCATGAGAATGATTCTCTCCTTTATCTAACTGAATAAAAGTCTGGGAGCACTTATGGAGAAAACGGACTTTTCTTGTAAAAAAAAAAATATGCTGCTCTAGGGGCAGCTTCAATCTGGAGACCAATTTATGTGGAGGCCAATCCTGAGTTTCTATTTCCTACCCTGAGGGCTCTTGAATGTCAGACCCCAGTCCCAGCCTCACTGACCTCAGACTACATTCTAAGTCCCCACACCTGCTTCTGCTCTTTGAATGGCAAGCCACCGAGCCCCCAAACGTAGCTTTCTCTTGGGTCCTCTTGATCAGAGGTGCCTACTTTTCACCTGTCACAAAGTACGGATTTCCCTCGGTCTCCTTTCTCACCTTCCCCTTCCACTCCATGTCCAATTGGTACATTTCATCTTTTCTTCCAAAATATCAATGTTGCCAGTTTGTTTGTTTGTTTGTTTGTTTTTCTTTAAGGGATTCTTCATTGCCTCATCCATCTGATGAGCTCCAATGTTGTGTCCTCTCTTGCACGCCATTCTTCCAGGGTAGGATCCCAGCTTGGAGTGATTTGCCCAATGCTCCCAGCCAGAGAGCTGGGGTTTGAGAGTGGGGCTGCCCTCGAGACAGCCTCTGCCAAACTCCCGACCTCCCACACCTCCAGCAATGTCAGGCTGGTCATGTCCACCATGTGGTCATGGGCAGAGAGGAAGCAGCGGTCATCCTCCAGAGGGGTAACATGTGCCCAGGCCCTAAGTGCTTTGTCAATGGTCCTCACAACCACATTTAAGTTAGATTGTATGTTTTATGTATAAGAGTAAGGCCATGGTCTGAAAGGTTGTGGCCCTCCAAAATTCATATGTCAAAATCTTAACCCCTGAAGAGAGTGGTATCAGAAGTTGGGGCCTTTGGAAGGTGATTGGGTCATGAAGGTGGGACTATCATGAAAGATATCTGTGCTCTTAGAAAACACACCCCAGTGAGCTCCCCCATCCTGCCTGCCATGTGAGGACATACTGGAAAGGTGCTGGCTGTGAACCAAGAAAAAGGCCCTTGCTTGGCCATGCTAGAGCCTTGAATTTGGACTTCCCAGCCTCCAGAATTGTCTAAAACAAATTTCTGCTTTTTATAAGCTACCTAGTCTCAGTGTATTCTGTTACATCAGCGCAAAGAGACTGGGACACGTATCTTGTGAAACTCAACATTTTACAGGCAAGTCATAATTCAGAAAATTAGTTCTCCATTGGGGCGTACTTTGCATTACCTGGGGAGAGTCCTAGAAATAATGTTCCCAGGATCCATCCACACACTCAGAATGAATCAGAATTCCCAAGGGCCATATCAATCCCCGATCTCAAAGAAGCCCAGTGCCAGATGAAACGGATGTCCCCACTAACAGGACTCTCCATGTCTTGGCAAACATCTGCCTTTCCATCTACGATGGTGGAAGTGGTCATGATTGAGTAACACGCCCCTCCTCCTTATCCATGATGGCATGTGGTTCTCATCACATCTCTGTGTGTTTGTTGATTTGGGGACTTCTGGGAGAGCTCTCAACTCACACTGTTGCCTTCAGGTGGAAACTGCATCGTCACGGTCTATATTGCACCTCCTTTTCTCTGTTTTCTTTGCCTTAGCTGGATTTCTATTTCTAGTCTTTCCAGGAACTTTCTTGCTTATGAACTTGCCATGCACACAGCTGAGCCTGCGCAACGAGTATCAACTATGTGCGAGGCACCACAGGCTCGGGCACTGCTGGCTTCCTGGGGCCGCATGCAGAGGGGCGCCAGGAACCTAGTGACCTCTGTACTGATGAAGGGTGAAGTGCGCAGGTGTTAGACATGAGAATGGGGATCATTTCGTAATAACGACAGGAATGGGTTGTGACAAAGGTCACCAGCACATCCCTTCCTCCCTGCGGGACTTGAGTTGTCGTCGTCCACCACAAGCCGCTTCTGTAACTTCATGCTGCACTGGGATAGGCGAGCTTGACCCTCGTCCTGAGTTTGCTGGTAATTAGTGGTGTGACCTCAGCCAACTCACTGCCTTCCTCGGATTCCAGCCTCTTGATTTCAAGGAACTTCCCTGTCGTAAAGCGTCTCCTTCTCCTTTGGTTCTGAGGGTCACGTCAGGTACTTTGCAGCTGTGAACGTCCATCCAAGTCTCTAGGACTCTCAGTCTTTCTTTGTTTTGGAAAGATGAGGCATCGGGCAGCATTTTTGGTCAGTCTGTGTCTCCTTGGGATTTCTAAGGCTGTCTACTAGCTTTGTATCCTTTCTTTATCCTCTGCCAATATTAGCAAGAGAATATCTTGCTGGATTCTAAAATTGATGAGATTGCTCCCCCCAAAGAAGAGGAATTATAGAGAGATGATAAACATATGTTGTCTCCAGCCACATGATTTTGAGTGATTTATATATGTGTAATCACACATATGCGTATCAATAGATCACAATTGCTACCTATTCTATTTAGGTTCACAGTTTCTGGTGCTCGCGGGAAGAGCAAAGGTAGGAACAGACTCAATGATAGGCAAGAGACTCAACTTATAATGACTCATTTAATTTCAGAAGGCAGATGGTAGGAGAAAAATTCACAGATGAACAAATGCAGATTCTGGGAAATGATGAAAATGCTCC
>RCUC01091736.1:0-10213 GCA_003697995.1 Taxidea taxus jeffersonii | reverse complement strand
TTTTTTTTTTTTTCTTTAGAAAAGTGAATCCAGTCTGGTAGAGAATAAACCCTTTAGTTAGCTTAACACAATAAATTTTATGTATATTATGAAAATATAGGGTCTTTTTTGTTGCAACCATAATCTTTGCCATGGTCAAATTTCATCCCAGAAATAATGAGGGAACACAAGAACATCCTATAGCTAAATATTTCTAATAAAATTTCAGCCATAATGAATACAAACTCCAGAGAGGTTTCTTTTCTATTAACAGTGACTAGATAAAACAGATTATCTGAAGAATTTTTTAAAGAGTTTATTTATTTATTTATTTGACAGAGAGAGACTGAGCGAGCACAAGCAACAGGCAGAGGGAGAAGCAGGAAGAGGGAGAAGCAGACTACCAGCTGAACAGGGAGCCAGACGCAGGGCTTGATCCCAGGACGCCAGGATCATGACCTGAGACAAAGGCTCACACTTAACGACTGAGCCCCCCAAGGTGCCCCATATCTGAAGAATTCTTATGAATAAATCTGTATCAAATCAAAAAATGAAAAGAATATACATATATGCTTTTTAAAATTTTTGTGAGCCTTACCTTTCTTTCAAAACAAAGTTTTTAAATGTAAGACAACTTAAAGTCAAATATTTTAGAGCTTGCAACTCTTTAATGATGACTAATTTAGGTAGTTATCTAAACTCACTTAAGACAGCCCTGGTTTTAGATAGAAGAGGTCGACTTGAAATGGCAATTTTCTTTTTCATCTATCAATGCCATATGTTGTAAGCATTCCTAAATGACATTTAAACCTGGCTCAGTCATCTAAACAATAAAAGCCATGCATGCTCTGGTTGGTTAATAACTCCTACTTACATAGAAAGAATATAAAAAGCCAACTCCATAGCATATTAAGATTTTAAAAATAGCCAGGATTTACTCATCTGTATTTATCTTCTTAATGTAATAGCATTTCATTCACATCATCCTGAAATTCTTATGTTTAAAGGTATTTATGGAGAATGCAAGGAAGATTATTATCTGACACTAACACTGATTTTCAAATTATCACTAGGATATTAGTTTTTTTTTTATTATAAAAGAGAAAATAATTTAACTTCTCCCTTAGATGTACTTTTTTAGTAAAACCAAGCGATAGCTAATTGGTTGATAAGAATTAATGTGATGTTTTAAGGCAAACTAATTTTAGGTTTTATAAATGATTGATGAGTAATTTTTCAAATAACTGGCAGCTAGAGTAAACCTTCTGGGATGATGTGAGGAGACTGACTCACAGAGCAATTCTATGTGAAGGACCACCCTATCTCCTACACAGTTCTGAGTAATAGAGAGAGGAAACAGAAATCCCAGCTCTCCTTTCAGGCCTGTAATTAAGTATTACAGTTTCAAACTTCCACTTGTTAAATCTTTCCATGTATCTATTTAAGAGAGAAGGTTTAACCTCCATAAGGCTTTTGTTTTAATTGTGGGTTTTTTTTTTTTCTTTTTTCGTTTCATGCGTGCATAAGGGTGTTTTGGAGACATAAGGAAGAGCTAAATTTTAATATTTATGACATTAACAGAATAAATTTTATAATAATTATAATACACAAGGCATGGGGAAACTATATCATTACATATGCCTTTTGTACTGAAATTAAATAAATATTTTACATGAAAGAACCTGAGAGTAGTAGCTTAACAAATATAAAATACTATATTTCAGCTGATTAATGAAGGTATTCAAAGATAAAGCTAAGGATGCATCTACTATTCCTCTAGTACAACACATATAATTTATTGTTATTTATTATAGACACTGAAGTATTGAGTGGGCACACTGAAGGTGTTGAGGTCCTAGGTATTTTACTATTTCAGAGGGAAAAATGGCAGACATTGGAGGCATACTGTGATAGATAAGGAAAGAAAGAACTGCTATCTAGAAATCTTTGGTATACTAAAATTGATTCCAATAGTTAATATAAGCGAGAAGAGAAAAATGTGAAGTATTTTCATTGTCTCACAATGGTTAAGCATAAGCATAATATGAAGAGCTTTATTATTATTTTCATTTTAAGAGCGGTCAATAAACAGTTCAAAGATTCCACTAAAACAAAATGCTATAAACACAAAATAACTTGCCTCCTCACCACTGAATATCTGTGTTTCCATAGATAGATAAATAGAGCTTAGATATAACAATATAAGATGTATACTGGTATAAATAAATATATGTATAACTTTAAATGTTGGGAGATAGACAATTATGTAACTTCATGGCACATAATTTACATTCAATGTATTTCACAGGAAAGGGGAACAAATAGTTCCTGGTGTTTCAAATTTTGAGGATTTTCCCTTTATTACCATCTCGTGAAGATATTTCATATAATCACACAGAATTCTACTTCATAATTTGTAATGCTTTCGAGGTAATGCAAAGAATCTTTTCATTAAGTGAGATTCACAAGAACCATGTTTTATAATATAAAGCTTTATAAACAATTTTAAGGATAAAATTCATGTCACAGTGCAGGAGAAGCGGGGATTAATCAGGATTGACAATACTGCCATGCCAGATGCCTTCTCACTGCAATAGGATATACTCTGGCCCAGATTTAACATATGATTTCATGAAGTGATAGCTGCAGTTGTATTACTTCTACAGATGACAGCTGTCTTAATGCTGATAAAGTTCTATTTCATTCTCCAACACATTTTCCAGGAAACCATACCCCACAAATCCAAAAATATTTCTTGGTTTTCTATTATTATTATTATTAACAATCCTAAACAAATCAAGAATGTCTGGGGAAAATTATTCCACAGTCAAAGATTCTGTTACTAGAAATACGATCAGTATGTTTGCCAGAAAGTCTGTTATTATTAGCATGTACATAAAGATATCTGAACAAGTCATCTCTCTTATTAATTTTCCAGGGCTGCACAGATTAAAGAAACAAACAAACAAAAAGATTCAAACATTCAGGTATGGGGTAACTATCTAATGCTTATTTAACTTTCCTGTATGGCATAGGGCAAAAGTAGATGGGATTTTGGAGATTTCTGTAGGCTAATATACACAAAGCAACCAAAATCGCTATTCCCTATGTGGTATCTTTATTGGAACAAATAAACAGAGGTCATGGCAATTTATAAAAAGCTACTTCTCTGGAAAGTATTGTTATTGTTAATGTTGTTTCCATATACCAACTTTCAATAACCACCAAGAGTAATTTCTTCTTACCTAATTTGTCTCAGATTGATGCCATTTTTGTTTTATTTTGTTTGCTCTCTAACATTCTAGTCTGCAAAGATTATGATGCATCACACAAAACATCACAATGGTATGCCACATTAATGACATAATGCTGGACAGTCTAGATGACCAGAAGGTACTAAATGTGCTGGATGTATATGAGAAACATTATTTTAAAACAGAGAATTGAACACAATAAATTTGTTAAACAGTTGTTGAAGAATTAAATAATAAAAAAGGAATGGAATACACTAACATTGAAATAATACCCACAGAAGCAGCTACCACCTCTAGGACTATAGGAGGATAAAGGGTGATGGTGGATTTGGGTTGTTAGAACCTATAATCTTGGAAGAAAGGTCTTGGGATCTAAGACGCTCTTCTAAGGATGATACTGTGCTGGTATCTCAGCAGCTTTCAACCATATCACTGTCAGATGTTGCTAGGATGCAGAAATCTGAGAATTCCTAACCAACTGAAGCAGAAGTCTCTGAGGGGGCATAATGAAGTTGGTTCAATGAGTGCCATAAAAAGGCCAAAACTTAAGTGAATAGAACCAAGCATCATATGCATTACTCAGATAATGCTAAGGTGATTTTTCAGTAACATCAAAAGAGAAGAATTTCTCCATTTGTTGAACCCAATAAGGAGTCAACTGGCAAGTCAGAAATGTGGTTTGTGGAGTCTCAGCCCCTGAATCTCTAAGCAGAATATGGAATGATACTTTTGCCAATGAGAAGGAAGAGTATACTGATTAGTCATTATAAACTAAATAACTGACTTTTGACTTCTGGTACTGATGGAGTAAGATCATACTGGATGACTACTACTCTCATAAAACAATCATGAAATCTGAATATGAGCAAAAAGCAGCACCTGAAGGGACAGGAGAGTGAATAGAAAATATCAGGTTCTGGTAAGGGAGATACACTCAAAGAATGTGAAGAGAAATGTATGAAGTTCCCATGTTCGCAGCTTTAAAACTTGTCAAAGTGCCATTCATAGAACATGGGTGATAAGATGGTGATGCCAGATATTTAAAACACTCTTTCTGGCTAGGGAAGCTGGAAAACTGGCTGGTACAGAAAATGGGGAAATCCTAGAAGGAAAGGAACCAGAAAGGAGATCCCCATGTTCCATCTATCCACATTTATGACTGGTAGCTGAATCTCACATGTGTGAAATACACTCAAAGAAGTTATGATGAAGGCAAAAAGTCTGAACTGTTACCAAAGCTGCTGCCCCCCTGAAACAGTTTTGTTAAAGTACAGTTAGGATAACCATCTGATAAATCAAAGGCAATGCTTATCAGATGAAAAAAAATGGAACCTAGACTCTCCACAATTCAACATTCATAACGTCTAAGAAATAATCCTAAATTAAGTAACACACAAAGAACCAAGAAAACAAAACATATTCTCAAGAGAAATAAAAAATCAACCAAGTACGATTCTGGTATGAACCTAATGTTAAATTCAGGGGAAAAATAAAAGGAAGTATTTTAAAGAGGTCCTTATGTTTTCCTTCAATTAAAGAAAGCAAAGTATAAATACAGTGAAATATATGCATACATATATAAATATATATTTGTATATATGTGTGTGTGTTGAAGTTCTCAAAAATGAATAAAAATTACTAAAAACAAATTCTAGAAATCTAAATTAAAATAACTGAAATAAGATAATCACAGGATAAACTTAATAGCTGAGTCAAGAGGAAAGAGTATATGAATTTAAAGATAGATTAATAAAAATAATTTACTCTTAAGAATAGAGGGAGAAAAAGAATGAAAAAGGTAAGTAGACCCCAGGGACCTATTATATAATCCAACTATTAAAAGCCAAAGATAAAAAAAATCATAAAAGTTGGATTAGAAAAAAACAACTCATTGCATACAAGAGTGCAATGATGAGACTAATTGGAGCCTCATGAGAAATATGAAAGTTATAACAAAGTTGAATAACATCTTTAAAGTGCTTATAGGAAAAAACAGAACCTACCAACAAAAAGTCCCCCAAAATACCTGCTCACACTAACCCAAAGGACCAGGAAAGGGGCAACTAACAAGACAGAAAATGTTCACAACATAACCTTTTTATATCCATCAACCACCACAGAAAAATATGTGATTATCCCCATTCATTCCAGAAAAGGTTATGTGTGGAGCCTAGACTTCCAAAATAGCAAGGCTATAATCAATGTCTCTCAACATTGTTGTGGCAATATTAGAAAATGTCAATTTGGGAGCTGGAACTTTCTTCTATGCTGACTATTAATGAGATTTTATCCCATAACATGGTTTCAGTAAAGATTATATGGTGATCTTGGACTTCTACCCACACATAATGAGGCTACCCTCCTTATCCTTTTTTGGGCAAGCATCAAAGAAGAAAATTCAGGACTTTAACCATGGCCCAGTGGTAAGGAGACCACCGCCATCCTGATGTCAGTGGAGAGACCATGTGGCCAGGCAGAAACTCTCACCTCTACCTGGACATAATGAGGATCTTCCTCCCCTGGTGTCAATGGAAGCCAAGTGGGGACCACTGACCTCTGTCTCCATTTAGTAATAACAAGTTAGAGTCCTTTTTCTCCTGCTAGATCAATGTCACAAAAATACAGTTAAAATATAGTTTCAAACAGCATCTAGAGTCTCACAACATGGTATCAAAAATGTACATGTTTGAACTGGAAATCACCCATCATACTAAAACCAGAAACCTCTCAAACTAACTATAAGAGATAATAGATAATAAATATAATAACTGCAGTGAAGTTGAATAAATGAAGAAACTAATTCAGGCTCTTAGATCTTACATCCTGAGTAGAAATCTGAATGGCAGAAAAGAAAAATAGGACATTTCACTGAAAGAATTTACCATGAACAAGACTGAACAAACATGAATAAGAAACAGTATGAAGGACCAATGAGTCTTGTTTTGTTTATTTTTATTTTTTTCACCTGGTTGGAAGACATTTTTGGAGATGAGTTGTAAGTGATAGAAAGGAAATTGGTAAAATAGAGTGGAACCAGTTATAGATCTATATAAGGTCATCCTTAGGAAAACCTTAGGGAAACAGTGAACTATCTAACTATTTTAGGCAGGAAAGGAGTTCATTATTCTAATGAATGTTTTAGAAAGATTACTCTGGAGGTGCAACATATTAAATGCAATAAAGGTGGTGATAGTCTGCTAAAATAGTGAGAATTGATAAAGGGAAAAGCCACGGGAATGGTGTTAAGTATGGAAAAGAGGGAAATTTTTCAACTGTATTTTATTTAAGCTGTTTGCACCTAGTGCCCAAATGTTGATGAAGCAGAGGTGGTCATTGGGGAAATATATGTAGGCAGAGAGTTAATATGCTTCAAACAGAGGGGCACCTGAGTGGCTCAGTGGATTAAAGCATCTGCCTTCGGCTCAGGTCATGGTCCCAGGGTCCTGGGATCGAGCCCCACATCAGGCTCTCTGCTCAACGGGGAGCCTGCTTCTCCCTCTTTCTCTGCCTGCCTGTGATCTCTGTCTGTCAGATAAATAAATAAAATCTTAAAAAAAATAAAAAAATAAAAAAAAGTATGCTTCAAACAGAATGTGACTTCTCCATGAGCTCTTCAGTAGTTATCAGGACACTGTGCCATATCTGGCCATCTATTCAAAGTTTCGTCCCCTAAGGTGTTTGGGTGGCACAGTTGGTTAAGTGTCTGACTCTTGGTTGTGGCTCAAGTCATAACCTCAAGGTCATGGGATCAAGCCCCAGGTTGGGTTCCACACTCAGTGTGATGTCTGCTTGGGATTCTCTCTCCTTCTCCCTATGTCCCTCCCCCATGTGCTCTGTCTCTGCCTCTCACTCTTATATAAATAAATAAATAAATAAATAAATATCAAAAAAAACAAACAAACAAAGACTTACCCCTTAGCCTTGGGCTGTAGGCTGCACTGTGTAGAGAATATTCCTATATCCAGGGAATCTGTTGGCTTTCACCAGACATAAAGTCAATGAGATCTCCATCTTATTTCAGGCAGCTTGACCTGTACTGAGTCTTCTTGATAACTTTGCCTTTGATAAGAAGTCTTTTGGTTTATTAGAAATATACATTACAGTAGCTCCTTAACCACTACTCCACTTCTCATACATTCTCAAGTGCTTGAAAACAATTAGCCAAGTGTGCCTACCCTGTAAGGCCTCAGCACTAGAAAACCTTTGCTTGAGAAAGCAGCTGCAGCAGCTTTTTAAGTTCACAGCTCAGGACTTACATAAAGTGGACTTGGCAGGATTTTGCATGGGAGTTGAAGAATCAAACTTACTGGCCTGTGTGAAATTTGATTAACTGAAATCTCATCAGTCCTCTTGCTGACCACATCCCCAGAAACAGGCAGCTGGGCTCCTGGGCAGCTAGGTGACCAAGCAGAACTGAGCCAGCTGTCAGCTTGTTCACAAAGGGGAACCTCCAGAGTAGAGCATAGCTCTCTTGGCAAAAGCAGCAGTGCCTCAGACTGCACATCCAGCCTTAACCATTCCATGAACTGGCATCTCTTTAACCTCTTAACTAAACTTTTTTAACATCTAGTGAGTGTATTTTGATCTGAAAAAAGAGACTGACAATGTTGACTTAATTTTCAGATATTTGGAATAGTAACACTTTCCTACAGCATCTAGAGATGGAACATACACAAGTCAGACACAGAGAGATTCAATAATAACCTCTGGTCCCACTCAGAATGGTCTCAGAAAGACCAATCTGAGCTTGCACTTCATTTTAACAGCCAAATTACGGGTACAAATAATTAGAATAGGGATGTGGATATATGGCACCTAGTAATATTTATCAAAGGGCTTTAAAAGGATGACTATTTCAAATCAGAGCTCATTTGAATAGTTAGTCAACAATGAAAGAATCATTTTAAAGATGGTTAAACTTAACCCCTAAAGTCACATTTTCAATTGCCATGGCTTATTTGGAGGAAAGGAAATTATTCAATGTAAGTCATTATCGTTATTTCAATAAGACTTCCCTCTTTGCCTGAATCTAATCAACTCTCTTAAAAATTACAGCATAAAACACATAAAATTAGAAGAGGATTAAACTTCATGGAGTTTTCACTACTGGTTTTTATGATAAGTAATTTCCATATTATATTTAAATTGGTTTGCATTTCTTTAAGGGATCATTAACATGCTGAGAGCCAAATCATGTGGTCATAAACAGTTACTGTGACATTTACTAGTTGTTAATGATGCAACCATTATAAAATTTTTCTAATCAACACTTGGAGGAAAAAGACATTATCATAAACTCAAAGCCAACTGATTTAGTAGCTATTTTAACATGAAATATAACAAAATATAATTTCATATAGCATACTTTATATTGTGACATAGTATAGTGCCTCTTAATTGAAGATAATTGAAACAAAATAACCAGATTTGATCTATTCACTTCAAAATTCACACATATAATTTATAAAAACCAGGAGGCAAGAGTACAGGTAAAAGATCAGATTCCAAATCAAATAGTAAAAATTCTCTCACATTATTTTTACTAATTTTGCAATAAATTAGTGTACAGTGTGTCTTGTATAGATTTGCAAAGGTGAGAAGGTAAGAAGAGTTGGTTCTGTTCAACTTTTTATTTAAGGCAAATTTAAATTATTTCACATATTCAGAATAATCCTCTCTATTTTGGGCTATCAACTGTATGTTTTTATACAATTCAACAGGGACTTTTATGCTGCTAAATTACACGGTTTTCTAATTATTTCATACATAATTTAACCAACGACATTAAAAGCTAACACCTATTTAATACGTCTCACATCAGGCACAATTCAACATTTTGAGTGTGTGTCTATATGTATATGCATGCATGTCTGTGTGTG
This sequence comes from Taxidea taxus jeffersonii, assembly GCA_003697995.1. Lineage (NCBI taxonomy): Eukaryota > Metazoa > Chordata > Mammalia > Carnivora > Mustelidae > Taxidea > Taxidea taxus. The sequence goes on along the minus strand of RCUC01091736.1, from coordinate 1,101 downwards.
TTTCAATCACATTTAATGCTCACAAAAACTTAATGAGGTAGGTCTTGATCTTGCTATTTTTCTAATTTTATAGAATTAAAAACTGAGATATAGAAAGGTTGGTAACTTGCCAGCAACTACTCAGCTAATGAATGGTGGAGCAAGACTCCAAATCATTTAGTCTGACTATAGCCAAAAAGCCTTCTTTTTGAGCTAATTGAAGAATGGGAATCCTCTTCCTCCTTAACAGCAATTTGTTAATCAGTGGGTGTATGTTGGAGAGTCAAATTTAGTCTCAGATCAGCAGTCTCCTTCTTTTACTCTTACTCTCTTGCAAGCAAACTTCTTAGCATAACTTTGAATTTCCAGGACTGGACATTCTCTAGATATTTAAAGCAGTATGACAGTTTTCAATAAAATTTTAAAATCCATCTCTATTATCTGTAAAATAAATATATCAAAAATATTAAATAATTAGTATGTAGAGAACTTTCAAAGAACCAAATAAAATGAAAGACCTAACTCTTGTATAATGGTTAGAAGTGGACCACAAATTTGGCTAACTTCCTGAAGACAGAGATAAGTCAGAGATAAGATTCTCAGTCAGTATGATGATCAAAACAAGGAATGCTGAACAACAATACAATAATAGTAGGATACTTCAATATCCCAGTTCAAAAATGAAAAGAAAATCCATAGAAAAAATTTATAAAGAGGGAGCAGACTTAAACAACACTACAGATCAAATAGAACTGACAGACATACATAATGAAGCTGAAGGCATCACATTACTGATTTAAAAATATATTATAAACTTCAGTAATCAAAACAGTATTGTATAGGCATAAAAACAGATATATAGGCAAATGGAACAGAATAGAGAATCCAGAAACAGACTCATGCATCTACAGTCAAGGATCTTCAGCAAGGATGCCAAGATACACAGTGGAGAAAGAGATGATCTCTTTGACAAATAGCATTGGGAAAGTTGGACACACAATGCAGAAAAATGAAATCTGACCCTTATCTCACATCATATATAAAAATCAACTTAAATGGATTAAAGACTTAGATATAAGACCTGAAACCATAAAAATACCAGGAGAACACATGGGGGGAAAT
>RCUC01091727.1:0-11034 GCA_003697995.1 Taxidea taxus jeffersonii | reverse complement strand
TTTTTTTTTTAAGTGAGATCATAAAACATTCTAAGTCTCTTTGGGTCTGACCTAGTGCCACCATTAGGTCTGTGTTTTCAGACTTGGTCAGTGTTGTCCAAGCATTACTCATTTTTGGCTGCTTAACAGACCTCCTATGGGAAATACCATGAAGGTTTTCATCTTCTATATGGAAAAAAATGAGTTATTCACCCAAGCTCTTGGAATGTAGCCTTCATACTATTTCCCAATGACAAAGTCAACAAGATATATGTGCTAATTGGGAATGTTGTGGGAATGTTTTTTAAGAGGTTTTTGCAACTTTTTAGCTGTAAATGTCCCTTAAGTTAGATTTTTATAACATATCTTATTGCTTTTCTCCCCCCATTGCTAATAGCTATTTGGAAATATGGACAAACTATTGTCTTAGAAATATCTGCAAGTGGAGAAGTTTTAGGAACCGCCTTTTCCAAAGGCATCGGGAGATCATACTTGTGATGTTAGTGTACTCTGTATCCATAGAACATAAAACAGCATTGGCATACAGATATAGGGATATCCATAGAACATAAAAGAGTTGAAAGATTTTTCCAATACATTGGGTACAAATGCTTGCCTATGTAAAGTTCTGGGTGTCCTAGACCGAACACACAGAGGAGTCATATTGTTTGTGTCATTTCAGGTTCTCAGAATAATTAAAATTATGAGAGTTTTATGTTATCCGGTGTAATATGAGAAAAAAATCTTATTTTCTTTAAAAGTTCAATATAAAAAAAATACAAATAATGCAAATGAAGTCTTTTGCTCTTAAGTAAGAACATGCTTAACATGCTTGATAATGAAATTCACCTCAAACATTAGAGTTGTGAAACCATGTTGAGCTGTTAGGGTTTCTCAGACTTCAGGTTTTCAGTCCACCTTCGTGGGTTTCATTGTATCTGCAAACTACTTCAACCCCTATCAATTACTATTTTCACATATCAAGTCATTTAAAAAATTGTAGTGAAAGCAACAATAGAGTGAAATCATGGTCTTGATATGTTTATTCTAGATTTTCAAAGACACAGTAACACACACACATACACTTTTAAAAATGGTTTATTAGTGTACAACCTAAAATTACCCCAAATCCCTAATGATGAGGTGATCCCAGATTAGCCTCTGGACCCCTAGACTCAGGAGGCTAGTTCCGGTTTTTTGCCCTGTGCTACTTGGTACTTTCAAATCTATTTCTCATTTTCTGCTCACTGTGTAGTGACAATAACAAAGACCAGGGAAACTGGTGATGAGCAGACAGCCTTGGAGAGAAGAGAAATCCAAAGTGTTCCTTCAAGATAGTGGGTACACAGAAAACTGATAATAGGTAAAGCCTACGTAGCACTTCTTACATGCCTAGACCCATGTTCTCCCCATTGTCGCTCTTTAAGTCCCATCAGAAAGCAGAGCTGAGACAAAAGCATGTGGGTAGGTGGTTTGTTTTTGGAATTGACTTCAACAAGTATGCGTAGAGGCCTGGGGAGTGTGAAGTAGAGAAGGAAAGAAGGCCCAACAAGCTCACATTGCGAAGCTCACCACTGCTGGGTAGGATGACCTCAGAGCTGTCCACCCAGAGGACTGAAGCGGGCAACAGTGATGCACTGGGTCATCGCCACTGGTCAAGAGCTGTTCCATTGGTGACTAATCCCCTGGCCCTTTCAGTTGCGTATAGGTGACTGTCGGTTCCCAGGGGCATCCCATGCACTTCAACCTCATTTACAACTTTGACTTCAGGAAGAGCATCTGATTTGCTAGTCCATTGATTAGGTAGGAATAACATGTGCTCATTTGGATCCCAGCACAATCCTGCAGTATAATCCATGGATCATGGGCTTCGTCCACTCGGGGGTTCTGAGGAGCCCAGGTTAGTGTGGCAGTTCAATAACAAATGGGACACTAAAGACCTGCGCTCTAGCAAGGAAGCTGTGACTCAGAGATTAGGGACCTAGACACATAGGAGCCTTGGTGGTCAGCTCATCCAAATCCTTCTTTGAAGGGGAGACTCAAAGCCCGAGGGGTAAACTGGACTTGACCAAGATTCATTACACAGAGGGACTATTCTCACCTAAAATCAGAATTACCCTCCCAACTGTGTTTTCCAAGTCGCTCTTTACGTGTTTTGTTTTATTAGAGCCAGACTTTTTCACGGAAGAGGTGGGCAGCGCTTTGCATGGTGGCTGTGAAGGCTCCGTGTTGGCCATGTCCCATGCGAACACAGTGCCATAGGTATCCCAGGCAGGCACTGGCTCAGCTGGCCCGGAGTGGGGCGACTTTTCGAGTCCTGCAGGCCTGCCTCCAAGGATGGCTGGCCATCAGCCAGGCCCACTGGCATCTTGCCTTGGTGCCACCTCTTTCTAGGCAGGAGCATCCTGCTTCTTAACTTTCCTGGGCCTCAGGCTCTTCTTCTATGAACAGTTCCCACAGGGCTTCAACTCAGGAGCTGGCACCTGAGCAGCAAGGTGCCCAGTTAGAAGGCTCAGGTGGAAAAAAAAAAAAGAAGAAGGCTCAGGTGGTGAGAGAGAAGGTTGAATGCTGCTGTCCGTGGCCGGGTGTCAGGAAATTCTAAACCAAGGTAGTGATCTGGCTGGAATGAGGGGCGTGTGAGCCCAGCCTCTCGTTTGTCTATCTGGTCTTTAGCTTCTGCATTGGCATTCCAAATGTAAGCAGTGAACAAGGTTGTAAGCTTTCCCTGTTCTATTTATTATATGGTTTGGGGCTTATCTGAACTAACTGGGGTGAGGGATAGATATAAAAATGAATTACAGAGACAAGATTTTAATTCATAAGTGTATTTTTTCTTGTGTCCTTGAGAAATGACTTTACCTTCTGTGCAATATAAATGTTTTATAATAGCATTTCCCCACATCCAGCCATATGGTTCTCTTTAAAAAAATTTTTATTTATTTGAGAGAGAGAGAGAGCAGGGGGAGGGGCAAAGGGAGAAGGAGAGAGAGAGAGAGAATCTCAAGCAGATTTCCCATTGAGCAGGGAGCCCCATGCAGGACTTGATCTCATGACCCTGAGGCCATGACCTGAGATGCGATCAAGAGTCAGATGCTTAACCAATGAGTGACCTAGGAGCCCTGAGCCGTATAATTCTACATGGACTTTTGTTTTGCTATTTCTGGAATGCCTAGTGCAGGTATACCCATGGAGTTTTTAACTGCAGAGTTTTGACTCTGGCATGATAATCAACCTCTGACAAGCATTGTGCTATCCCTCTATTCCAGAGTATCTGCCATTCCAGGGGTCCCCTTCTAGCTTGGACATCTTTGCCTTTAGCATATATTTGGTCTAGAGGATGGTTTCTGATTCTGAGCTCCCTTGGACACTGGAGGATAAGAGAGGAGGAACTAAAAGGAGCTGAATATTTTATTTGGAGCTTCTAAGTCTCCTATAATCTGCTAGAGGCCTTTGCACATCCCCGAGTCACTCATGCCCCTCCAGTTCTCTGGACAGAGCTTCAGATAATATCATAGTGTGGCCTCAGAAAGTGATCATCACCCATTCTAGCCTAAACCCTAAGGAAGGTCTTAGCAACCCTTGGTATTTTCCCAAATTGTCCAAGAAAGAGAAACAGGGGGATGGAACAGGCAAGGGGAACTCATGATGAATCTTACCTTGCTCCGCACTGTCTTTCACTGGGACATCATCCTCTAGGCCAGCAGTTCTCCAAGGGAAATCCCTGGACCCCCCTGGGGAGCCCTAAGAACCTTTGGAGGTCTGTAAGTTCAAAACTATTTTCATAATAATTCAAATTATTGACCTTTTCCACTGCATTGACATTTGCCCTGATGATGAACAGGCAATGATGGGTAAACTGCTAGCTCCTCAGCACAAAATATGGCAGTGGGACCAAAGTGTCCTAGTAATCATAGCATTAACACCAGATGCTCAAAGTTTTTGTTCTGTTTTGTTTTTGAAAGAGCCAGTCTTCCTTAAAAATGTACTTGATGAACGAGGAACGTAAATGTAGTTAATCAGCCTGTATCACAGTCATTTAGGTCTTTGTGTCCATATTCTATATTAATCTACTCAATAAAGAATTACTGAGTTTCTACTGCATGAAGACACACTGTTGATTTTGCTGGGACTGTCTCATAGTCGTTGCAGGATACGACTCTGGTTTGGAGTGTGGATACCTGAAACGCAAAGACACAAGCAATTTCATATATTGATGCCCACTGATGGCGTCAAAAAGAGGCAGAATCTGAGGAAACAAGATTATTTATTTAAAGGGTAAACAGAGGATACACATCTTTTCTGTTTAGTCTGAGTTCCTCTTATTAGAGATGTTTTATGTTAGGATTTCCCTTTAGACCCCGTGGCAATCTGTACTTGTTTAGAAATTTGAGAATGAATAGTGACCTGTGTTAGGTCCCTATTTTCTTCCCAACCTTCCAGAATAAGCATGTTGAATTAATACGATAATATAGGTAAGTTTCTGAATTGTTAAGGCTGTGTTTGCATTTGCCTTTTAGGATTTATGCTTTAAGTTGGATCTGTTTATTTATTTACATATTTTATTTAACAAGCACGTAAGTGGCCCTCATTGCGTTCCAGACCCTGTTCTAAGCAATTTACAAATAAGAACTCACTTAAACCTTGTAAGCACTACCTGATTGGCCCCATGGATAATACCAGTGATTGCTAACACTTATGTTTATTGTGTCCCAGGCACCTGTTAAGAATTTTCATACAGTATCTCAGTTAATCCTCAGTGGTCCAATGCATTTGTATAATTATTACCTCTATTTTATAGATAAGTGAGGCTTAATGACATCAGGTACTTGCCCAGAGTTATATCGCTAGATATCATGATATCTGCTGAATGTGTTAGCTTGCCCAATAACATGAAAAGGAAAATTACATTTATTTGAAGAAAATTTAACTGGAATTTATTTTTTTTAGTTAAATGTGAAGTATTTGAAAACAAATTGCCTCTGATGAGTTTTCCAAGGACAGTTTGTATTATCTTCACATTATCTGAAATGTAGCTTCCATTTGGTGAATAGCTTGCTTGTTTGTTCTATTTCTCTGCAAACAGAGCCAGAGTGGCTTGATTGAAAGCCGTCCAGTTTCTTTTGCTTGACAAAGCGAGGCTCTGTTCTGCAACTGTGATGTAGCAGTGACCTCTAGCGGGCAGAAGTTGCAAAAGTTAACTGTGGCTGGGCAGTGACGTCACATCACTTCAGGCTAATCCTTCTGATTGTAGGGACTGTGTGTCCTGTGGCTGCAGCCATCAGCAGGCGTTGGTCCAAGAACACAGCAGAAGCCAGGCGAGAATACATTGGAACTAATGCTTCTCTCAAACACATGATAGAGCTGGAAAATGATAAGCTAAATCGACTTATTTTATTGTAACAATACAGTACATCACATACAAAATATGTGTAAATTGGCTGTTTACATGGTTGGTAAGGCTTCTGGTTAACAGTAAGCTATTGGTAGTTAAGTTTTGGGGGAGTCAAAAGTTATATATGGATTTTCAACCATGCAGCTCAAGGGTCAACTGTATTTGACACAGAGAAGGATTTAGTAATTTTGGCTTGATAGAACATGAGAGAAGGAAGAGCCCATTTATTTTATTGGACACATGTTACTGAAGATACCACAGCACCAGGCAATGGGTGGATCATTAAAGCCTGACACAGAGACAGTTAACAAAGATTTATGAACTCCCAAATTATAACAGTTACTATCACTGATATGAAAAAAAGGTGCAGGAGACTCCACTGATGTCCTGCCCAGCACCTTTATCTCTTGATATTTCAAATGGTGAATGACAAGACCCGACTTACCTACCTGTTGGGTACCACAAGAGAAGTTGCATTCTCTACCTCTTGACTCCCCGACCCTATTCCCTGAGAACCACCCCTGGTCCCAAGCTCAGGAGGGAACACACAGTTTACTAACAGAGCTGTACATTACTGGGTGATACAGGGAAGAATGGAAACTCACCAGGCATAATATCTAACTCTTAAGCTTGTCCACCAGAAGATAATGACCTCTAATTGAAGCCTATCAGTCTATTTCCAGTTATTCCATTTTAAAACTGTATGTTTGTATGATCATATCATCTTATATGGGATTATTAATATTATTTCCCAACACATAACACTGGAAATTCTCAATACATATTACAATATTAAAAGCTCAGAGAGTTAAAACAACAGAACCATTTTAACCAGGCACATGGGAAACATTCAATAAATGTTAGCTGATATCTGAAACATTATTAGCATTCTACTTTATCCTAGGAGCTTTAAAAATTTATCTAACCACTGAACCCTTCTGTTTCCTGACTCATCTTCACATCTCAGGATGCCATAGATGCACCTTGGGGAATGCTGATTTAGAGAGAGCCATTATCGACTCTGGTATCAAATAGCCCCAGATTCACATCCCCGTGGGGCCCCTTACCCCTGTGTGACCTTAGCCATTTAACCTGAATCTCTATCCCTAGTTAATCATAATGGGTGAGAATGCCCATCTTGCAGAATAGTTGGGAGAGTTAAATTAGCTAATCTATCTGTTTACAAGTGGCTTGGTGCCTTGCACAGAGATGTGACCCCCAAATTTAGTATCTGTTCCCACTTCTTTATTTTCATCATACCTTACCTCATTCTTTCTCCTCTTCTATACCTTTTGAAATCCTTCCTGTCCTTCAAGGTTAGATTCACATCCCACCACCATGATTCTAACCTGACATCCCACCTCACCCTGCCCACCAAATTTGCCTTGGTGGCAAATCATCATCATTTTAAGTACACCATTTAGCTAACATGTGCCATTTGTGTGGATAGTTTTTGTGTCCTTTCTGGTAATAGTTTTTTCACAGGTTGGGTCTCTGCTCCTAAAAAGCTGGGACTCCTTCCTGGTGGGGATCACTCCCTAGATTTCTTTGTATCCTTCTTAGCAACCGTGCTAAGGTTGCTAACCGTGTCCATTTTCATTTGTGCTCTAGTTATTACCAACACATTTTAGGAACAATTTCATATTTTAAGTCTTTGAAGTGAAGATAATTATTAATATACTTATGTCAAATATCTAAACAAAGCAATGAGTAGAACTCCAAGTAGAATATTTGGAATGATATTGGTGTTGGACATTTCCCCCCAAAGTTCCACAAGGATGTGCTTGAATAAAATTTTAATCATTTCTAGACTGGCAGAATCAGTTTTGAGAGATTGGTATGATCTGATACACTCCAGCATTCTTCATTTACCCACAGATCAGTGTGTCTGCAATAAGAGAATACCCATAGTTCTGGGTAATTTCTGCCTCCTTCTGAAGAAGAAGGCAATCTACTCCCTCTTTCTCTCAAGTAGAAATCTGTCTCTCAACTTGTACCCTGAAATGGCTCGAGTAAAATTGAATGAAAATTATTTGTAATTATATCTAACGGACACTGTGTAGATTCTGAAGCCCCTTTTGAAATTAATTATCCAATAAAGAGTAAATTAATTTGAACATAGGTTTTTTTTTTTGTTCCTCTTATATATTCTGATCCTTAACGGTTGCTGTTTATGTGCAGTGAAGATGGTCATCTGCTGCAAATCAGAATCTCATTGTTCAAGGCATGGTCTGTGACTTATCAGTGTCTCCTGGGAACTTGTTAGAAATGCAGACTCTTAGGTAGCACCCAGATCTACTAAATAGGAATGCGTTTTAATAAGGCCTCTGGATGATTCATATGCATACTAAAGTCTGAGAAGCACTAGAATATTCGTTACTCCTAGAACTGAAAAACAAAGGGCCAAAGTGTACTGCAAAAAATTGCTGAAAGGAAAATAAACATTTCCGATTGCACTTATGAATATATGCTTACCTAAGTAATATATTTGTATATTACATGTATACACGCACATATATATTCAGGACATAAATGTATACATGTGTTTCCTACAAGGGGTCTCTCTGGCTGCTTCTTGGGAACCAGGCAATATCCTTTCTTGAGCATTTTATGAGAATATTTTCATAAAATAAATATGTCTAATAATAGTTCTTTCCATAAGATTTCCCAGGCAGACAAAATACAAAGCTTACATTCTGGCCAGTGAGATTAGCTGGATGAGAGACCTTGTGAAGCATCAGGAATGGCCTGCTCTTTCTGCGAGGGTCACACTGGTCCTCTCAGTGATGGGTGCGGACATCAAGTTCCTTGCTCATTTGAGAATTTGCAGCCCTCTGAGACTGTTGGGTACCACAAGAGAAGTTGCATTCTCTACCTCTTGACCCATGAGACTGTGCGTCATGGAAATCCCTTGGTCTGCTCTTGCCGGCAAAGCAACAGGCGGTTTAATTGAAAACCACGTATGTGCTGAGTAAAGGACTAATCCCTGCGATTCTCTCTGGTCCCTGAATTACTTCTTGTGCTGGTGCTTCCTAGCACATAAGCATGAGCACGTGTGGTGTGGAACAGCCAGACCCATCGCGTTCCACTGGCACCGGTTTGGGGATGGCTTTTGATTCAGAAGCTCTCAGGGTCAAGTGGAAAGATCACTGGTGTCTGGAGTCTGTGGGCCCTTCTGGCCTTTGCCACTCACATTAGATAAGTGACCTTGACTATGTTATGTAACTCTCCGAGAACTGGTTTTTCTGGGAGGAGAAACACTGTTGGAAGGCAGTATGTCTTAGATGCTCTTGAACATGGGGATCACCTAGGAGGCTTGGGGAGTGCACAGATCCCCAGCCCCCCAAGAGCCACTGATGAAGAATCTCCATGAATGGAGCTTGGGAATCTGTGTTTCTAATCACCCTTCAGGAGATTCTTATGGGAAGTGTGGTTAGCGCTGTTCTAGGAAAACCATTTGATTGACATCCTGCTCACTTCCCTTCTTCTATCCCCAAACTTGTTCATATCGGCCGATTCTGACCGGCAACTAAGAAGGTGATGTGTCATTGCTGGGGGTTGGTTAGACTATAAAAATATATGAAACTTTAGGGGTGCCTGGGTGGCTCAGTGTGTTGAGCCTCTGCCTTCAGCTCAGGTCATTATCTCAGGGTCCTGGGATTGAGGCCTGCATCGGGCTCTTTGCTCAGCGGGAGCCTGCTTCCTCCTCTCTGCCTACTTGTGATCTCTCTCTCTCTGTCAAATAAATAAATACAGTCTTTTAAAAAATATATGAAACTTTGAAATATCTGGCTTGAGGACTCATCATCCCTACCTCTTACTGTGAAGTTAGTCTTGTGACCACTTGAATTTTCTTATCTATAGAATAAGCTGGTGATAATACGCACAGATGAGGTGATTTTTGTTCTGAGTCAATGCTGTATAACTGTCAGCTGATATTATAGAACTTCTTGACCCTCCCATTGCTTGTTTGGTCTCTGGGGATTATGGATTCATGGAAAATTGTGGGAAACTATAGTTTTTACATATATATTTCCACTTCCACCATAACTCTTCTTTCCTTGCATCAGTTGCATCAAGACTAAAATGAGAAATGTTTTGTAGGGTTAAAAATTTGGATCTCTCATACCCAGTGAGAGAAGAGAGAGTGCTGGCTTCCTCACAGTTGTGTAGACGATACACTAGGTAGTTACGGTAGCAAAAGAGGATTTATCCAGGATAAAACCAACAGATTAACAATAGTCCGAAAAGAAGAAAGATATAATACAAAGGTTTAAAGAAGAATTGAGAACCATTTTGCATAACGTGCAAGCAGGTAGGAAAGCCTGTCCCTGTCTGAATCATTATAATAAAGTAAGCCTTCCTTGAATGTATTTGAGACACTGGATGAAATCCAACCCCAGTATTCTTAGCCCTCAACATAGCCACAAATAGACTGGGAGAGCAGTTGGGGACAGAGGGTCAAGGAAGGTTTTCAATGAAAGAATGTTTGGGAGGAACAGCCAAGGTCAGGCGGAGTGAAGCCTAAACCTTCTTCAGTGTGAGGTCACTCTCAGCAGAAATGAAACACAGTCCAGTCCCTTTGGCCCTTCCTGCAGAACCCTCTAGATTTTCAGTTTTATGGCATTGGCAATAAAGATTCCACTAACCTCCTGGAATGCTGACTTCACCTCCTCCCAAGACTCCAGCAGCTTCAGGGGTCATGGCTTGGCACAGAATGACATTCCTAGGGTCTCTGCAGAGTTGGCCACTAAGCTCTGTCAAGACCAAGGTCCAGCTCAAATGGATCCTGGCTGTATATGTGAGCCCAGGTGGGAACTACTGTCACCAGAAATGCAAGGAACTATACTGTTCAGCTCAGGCCAGCTGGATAAGATTTATGAAATGCTGCTTAAGGCCCAGATACCCGCTAGGCTCTATAGAGGAGGCCAAAGAAATGGGATTTACAGTGCCCGTCACAATTAGCTGTTGGACCTACATCAGTTCCTGTAGCTTGCTGAGCAGGTATTTGAAATATGGGGTTAATAACACTGCTGTCATGCGGGCTGCTATGCAGAATACATAGACACTGTGTATCGAGCCCTTAGCATTCTGCCTGATACGTACTGAGCATTCAGTAAATGGGAGCTCACATTAATGCTATTGTTACTGTTACTCGAGAGGCTTATCATTTAGTTGAGGTTGAAATGTCTGATTATATGAATCAGGAGGAAAACCAAGCTGGACAAATTCAAGCATGGTTCTTGGGGACTGTAATTCTCCAAGCGCAGGTGGCAGGCGGGTCCAGGCCAACCTCCTGTGGGGCAGGCCCACAGACCTTGGTTGTTTGGGGCTTTCTATCCTCCCACTTGGATTTATGCAGAAATGGAGTCACCTGCAGGACAACCTCACTACCATGTAGAAGGGAGCACTCATCTATTGTTATGATCACCCTCTCCTTGCTGCCACTTTCTCTTCTTTACCAATCCCCTTAAGTCTCCAACTTCAGAGCCGAATCTCCAAGTCTTTACGGAATAAAAGATAAACCAGATAAAATGGGCCCGTGAAACTGGGATCCTGGAGTTCGGAGTTCATTCGTTTTGCCAGTCCTCACTGGACACCCCCATGGGTGGATGTCGGGTGGGTGATGAGAAGGTGTGGATGCAGCTGTGAGTGAAAGAAAC
>RCUC01091724.1:0-17095 GCA_003697995.1 Taxidea taxus jeffersonii | reverse complement strand
GGGGGGGGAGGCGCCGGCTCTTGGCAAGCAGTGGAGCAGTGGAGCACAAAATCAGAACTTTTAGAAGCCTGCTCCACTGAGGGATGTCGCTCCAGAGGCTAAGCGGGGGGTGGGGGGTGGGGAGGTGGAGCCCTCATGGGGACAATGTGGTCTCAGGTCCCATGGGGTCATAGAAAGATCAGGGGTGTCTGAGTGTGGCAGAGCTGCCAGTTATCAGATCGTGGAAGCCAGCTACAGAGAAGGAGCCGAGGAGTGAGCTCTCAGCTTCAGGTTACCTTAAACCATGATCCAAGACAGAGTTGGGCCACTGCTCTTTGACCAGGGACCACACAAGTGGCAGATCTGGGAAGACCCACTCCTTCCTCCTCTGGGAGAAGCAGTGAGGGAGCATGCAGTGGGAATAAGCTGGGTTTGGAGACTCCACACAGGGCAGTGTGCCAGAGACAGAAACACTCGGTCACAAGTTGGGTGAGCTCTGAGTGTGGATGGAGACCAGAGAGATGGGAGGGACTGACTGCTTTTCTCTGAGAGTGCAGTGAGGAGTGGGGCCCCAAGCACTTGGCTCCTCTGGACCAGAGATTAAGAGACTGCCGTTTTCATTCCCATCCTCCAGAGCTATATGATAAGTGTTCAGGGAACAAAAGCTACCAAGAGCGAACCTGAGCAGATTACATAGGCTGGACCTTAGCAAGGGTGGTGCAGTTCTGCCTTGGGCAAAGACATGTGAGAATCACTGCAACAGGCCCCTCCCCCAGAAGATCAACAAGAACATCCAGCCAAGACCAACTTTACAGTTCCATGAGAACGACGGAACTCCAGAGCTAGGGGAAAGCAACTCATAGAATACATGGCTTTTTCCCCATGATTCTTTAGTCTTGCAAAGTTAAATTTTTTAATTTTTTTTCTTATTATATTTTTTTAACTTTCCCTCTTTCCTCTTTTAACATTTTTAAACTACTTTATCTTAACAAAATCTTTTTTTTTTAAATCTTTTTAAATTTTCATTGTTATAGTCATATTTTATCCCTTCATTGTATTTAACCTTCTTTTTTGAATACATATGGGCTTTCTTTTTCTTTAAAATTTTGAGATACAATTTCTTCTAGTAGATGAAAATATACCCTAAATCTAGCACATAGCTTTGTTCTAGTTTCCAGCCTGATCACATTCTCTCTTTTTTTTTCTTTTTCCTTTTTCAAACCAGTTTATCTTTTCAACTCCTTTTTCAGAATCTTTTTTTACATTTTTTACTTTTACAGTCATATTTCATCCCTTCATCATGTTTTCCCTTATTTTTGTATATATATTTTTTACTTTCTTTCAAATTTTGAGATGTAGGTTCTTCTAAGGGACCAGAATAACCCAAATCAAGTGGGTGACTCTGTTCATTTCAACAGCCTAATTGAGATATATATATATATATATATATATATATATATATATATATATATATATTCCCCCACTTTCTTATCCCCACAGTTTTGGGGTCTCCTCAGATTTGGTTAGTATACATTTAGCTGGGGTCATTGTCATCATTTAGTATTTTATTCTTTCATTCATATTTTCTTATCTGGATAAAATGACAAAGCAGAAGAACTCTCCATGCCAAAAAATAACAAGAGGCAGTACCAAAAGCTAGGGACCTAATCAATATGGACATTGGTAATATGTCAGAACTCCAGTTCAGAATGACAATTATCAAATTCCTAACTGGGCTTGAAAAAGGCATGGAATATATGAGAGAATCCCTTTCTGGAGAAATAAAATCTCTTTCGGGGGAAATAAAAGAACTAAAATCTAACCAAGTTGAATTCAAAAAAGCTATTAGTGAGGTACAATAAAAAATGGAGGCTTTTACTGCTAGGATAAATGAGGCAGAAGAGAGAATTCATGATTTAGAAGACCAAATGATGGAGAATAAAGAAGCTGAGCAAAAGAGACAAACAACTATTGGACCACAAGGGGAGAATCCAAGGGATAAGTGATACCATAAGACAAAACAATATTAGAATAATTGGGAATCCAGAAGAATAGAGACAGGGGCAGAAGGTATACTGGAGCAAATTATAGTAGGGAATTTCCTTAATACAGCAAAGGGAACAAGCTCAAAATCCAGGAGACACAGAGAACCCTCCTCAAAATCAATGAAAATAGGCCCACATCCTGTCACCTAATATTAAAACTTAGATATCTCAGTGACAAATAGAAGATCCTAAAAGCAGTTCAGGAAAAGGGGTCTGTAATATACAGTGCTAGAAATATTAGATTGGCAGCAGACACACCCACAGAGACCTGGCAGGCCAGAAAGAACTGGAAAAAAATATTCAGAGCACTAAACAAGAAAAATATGCAGCCAAGAATACTATATCCAGCTAGGCTGTCATTGAAAATAGAAGGAAAGATAAAAAGCTTCCAGGACAAACAAAAATGAAAAGAATTTGAAAACACCAAACCAGCCCTACAGGAAATATTGAAAGGGGTCAGTAACAGACCAGAAAGGAACAGAGACAATATACAGTAATAGTCACCTTACATAAAATACAATGGCACTAAATTTATATCTCAACTGGTACCAAAAGATTATGATCATTCCCTGCATATTTTCAGACCACAATGCTCTGAAGCTAGAACTCAATCACAAGAGGAAACTTAGAACTCAAATACATGGAGGCTAAAGAGCATCCTACTAAAGAATGAATGGGTCAACAAGGAAAGTAAAGAAGAATTGAAAAACTTCATGGAAACAAATGAAAATGAAAACATAACTGTTCAAAATCTGTGGGACACAGCAAAGAAGGTTCTGAAAGGAAAATATATAGTGATACAAGCCTTTCTCAAGAAACAAGAAAGGTCTCAAATACACAACCTAACCCTACACCTAAAGGAGCTTAAGAAAAAACAGCAAAGAAAGCCTAAACCCAGCAGGAGAAGAAAAATCATAAAGATCAGAGCAGAAATCAATGCAATAGAAACCAAAACAACAGTAGAACAGATCAACAAAACTAGGAGCTGGTTCATTGAAAGAACTGATGATTGTTAAACCCTTGGCCAGACTCATTAAAAAGAAAAGTGAAAGAACTCAAATAAGTAAAATCATGAATGAAAGAGGACAAATCACAACCAACACCAAAGAAATACAAACAATTATAAGAACATATTATGAGCCACTATATGCCAGATAATTTGGCAATCTGGAAGAAATGGATGAATTCCTAGAGACATATAAACTACTGAAACTGAACCATGAAGAAATAGAAAACCTGTAAGAAGATTGAAGCAGTCATCAAAAATCTCCCAACAAACAAGAGCCTAGGGCCAGACGGCTTCCCAGGGGAATTCTACCAAACATTTAAACAAGAATTAATAACTATTCTCCCAAAACTGTTCCAAAAAATAGAAATGGAAGGAAAAGTTCCAAACTCATTTCATGAGGCCAGCATCACCTTGATCCCAAAACCAGACAAAGACCCCAGCAAAAAGGAGAATTGCAGACCAGTATCCTTGACGAACACAGATGTGAAAATTCTAACCAGAATACTAGCCAATAGGATCCAACAGTACATTAAGAGGGTTATCCACCATAACCAAGTGGGATTTATTCTTGGGATGCAGGGTTGGTTCAAAATCTACAAATCAATCAATGTGATACAATGCATTAATAAAAGAAAGAACAAGAACCTTATGATCCTCTCAATAGATGCTGAAAAAGCATTTGACAGAGTACAGCATCCTTTCTTGATCAAAACTCTTCAAAGTGTAGGAATACAGGGTACAGACCTCAATATCATCAAAGCCATCTATGAAAAATCCACAGTGAATATCATCCTCAATGGGGAAAAACTGAGAGCTTTTCTGCTAAGGTCAGGAACATGGCAGGGATGTCCAGTATCAACAGAGTACTAGAAGTCCTAGCCTCAGCAATCAGACAACAAAAAGAAATTAAAGGCTACTTCTCACTCTTTGCAGATATGATATGATACTTCTTACGGAAAACTCAAAGACTCCACTCCAAGTCTGCTAGAACTTATACAGGAAATCAGTAAAGTGTCAGGATATAAAATCAATGCACAGAAATCAGTTGCATTTCTACACACCAACAACAATACAGAAGAAAGAGAAATTAAGGAGTTGACCCCATTTACAATTGCACCCAAAACCATAAGATACCTAGGAATAAACCTAACCAAAGAGGCAAAGAATCTGTACTCAGAAAACTATGAAGTACTCATGAAAGAAACTGAGGAAGACACAAAGAAATGGAAAAACATTCCATGCTCATGGACTGGAAGAACAAATGTCTATGTTACCTAAAGCAACCTACACATTTAATGCAATCCCTATCAAATACCATCAATTTTTTTCAAAGAAATGGCACAAATAATCTTAAAAATTATATGGAACCAGAAAAGACCCTACATAGCCAGAGGGATGTTGAAAAAGAAAGCCAAAGTTGGCATCGCAATTTCAGATGTCAAGCTTTATTAAAACACTGTAATTATCAAATCAATATGGTACTGGTACAAAAACAGACCACACCGATCAATGGAACAGAATAGAAAGTCCAGAAATAGACCCTCAACTCTATGGTCAACTAATCTTTGACAAAGCAGGAAAGAATCTCCAATGGAAAAAAGAGTCTCTTCAATAAATGGTGTTGGGAAAATTGGACAGCCGCATGCAAAAGAATGAAACTGGACCATTTCCTTACACCACACACAAAACCAGACTCAAAATGGAGTCTCAAAATGGAGACTCACCTTAATGTGAGAAAGGAATCCATCAAAATCCTTGAGGAGAACACAGGCAGTAATCTCTTTGACCTCAGCTAAAGCAATATTTTCCTAGGAACATTGCCAAAGGCAGAGAAGCAAGGGAAAAATGAACTACTGGGACTTCATCAAGATAAAAAGCTTTTGTACTGCAAAGGAAACAGTTAACCAAAAAACCAAAAGACAACTGACAGAATGGGAGAAGATAGTCACAAATGACATATCAGATAAAGGGCTAGTAACCAAAATCTATAAAGAACTTCTCAAACTCAATACCCAAAGAACAAATAATCCAATCAAGAAATGTATATAAGACATGAACAGACATTTCTGCAAAGAAGATATCCAGATGGCTAACACATGACTCATGAAACATGAAAAAGACACATGAAAAATTGCTCCACATCACTTGGCATCAGGGAAATACAAATCAAAAGCACAATGAGATACTATCTCACACCAGTCAGAATGGCTAAAATTAACAAGTTAGGAAATGACAGATGCAGGCAAGGATGTGGAGAAAGGGGAACTCTTGTACACTGTTGGTGGGAATGAAGCCACTCTTGAAACAGCATGGAGGTTCCTCAAGAAGTTGAAAATAGAGCTACCCTTCGACCAAGCAATCGCAGTACTGGGTATTTACCTTAAAGATACAAATGTAGTGATCTGGAGGGGCACATGCACTGGAATGTGTATAGCAACAATGTCCACAATAGCCAAACTATATATATAGATAATAGAATACTATGCAGCCATCAAAGAAATGAAATCTTGGCATTTGCAATGATGTGGATGGAACTAGAGGGTATTATGCTGAGCGAAATAAGTCAATCAGAGAAAGACAATTATCATATGATCTCCTGATAGGAGGAATTTGAGAGGCTGGGTGGAGGGTTTGGGTGGTAGGGAAGGGAGAAATGAAACAAGATGGGATTGGGAGGGAGACAAACCATAAGAGACTCTTAATCTCACAAATCAAACTGAGGGGTTTTGGGGGATGGGAGCATATAGAGAGGGTGCTTGGGTTATGGACATTGGGGAGGGTATGTGATATGGTGAGTGCTGTGAAATATGCAAGCCTGACAATTCACAGACCTGTATCCCTGGGGCAAATACTACATTACATGTTAATAAAAATAATTAATTAAAAATACATGTGTTTGCCAGCATGCCCCTCAGAGCACAGTCTGTGTGCTGAAATAGTTTAGGTTTATGGCCCACTTCTTCCCATAGAATATAAGTTCCATAAGCTCAGGAATTTTTTTTTTTTAGTTTTTCTCCTTGATGTAGCCATCATTCTAGAACAATGACTATAAACCAAATGAATGAATCTTTCCCCCTGTACAGCATATAGGATCCATGTAATTTTATTATTTATCATTTGGTAAGCCTAATCATAAGGGCAATCCAAAACAATGCTCTTCATTTATAGGTTTTGAAAAAACCTTCCAATAGTCACGTGTGTCAGTACTGTATGACATAAAATGTCAAAGCCTCACAAAGAGAGAAATTAAAGAATACTGTAAAGGGCAATGATTACCATGGGGCTTACATAAAATATCTTACAGTTACAACAGTATATTTTAAGCTGATAATTTAACTTCATTTGCATAAAAAATGGACACCTTTACCTTTCTCCCAACATTGTTAATGATGTCAAACTTACATCTAATTATTTTGTGTATCCATTAAAGTGATTATAGTTATTTGTAATAACTTTATCTTTTAACACTTATATTAGAACTAGAAGTTATTTACCCACAGCCATTCCATTAACACAGCTTTCTGTATTTGTCTATATATTTACCTTTAACAATGAGCTTTATACTTTCATGTGCTACCACAGGATGAGATCAGGGCTCAGGCCACTGGAGGTCCACCACCACTGGGCAGTGTGGGCAATCATGGCATGGCTATCTTTGCCTCATGATATGAAACAGAAAAGTATCCTGAAGGGCACATGAAGGGAATGAAGGGAACAAGAGTTTCTGGACCTAAGCAGGAAGAAACGAAGCACCTGGATGCTATGAAGAATCAGCACAGGCACTGATGAAAAAATTTCAAATATTTAACAACATTTTCTCTACCCATCATTCTAAATCATCATCAGTGAGTCACTGTACATCACACAAGCCAATGAATTTAGCATTACATTTTTTAATAAAATTGTTTATATAGACAAAGAGCCACCAGAAATATTTGCCCATGGTCTGCACATGGTCACCCTTGCTTATATTAGTCACAAAGTATAATACTGGTGCACCAATGACCACGTCTCCATGCACCATGCCCAGGATGTGGTGATTTCATACATTTTTATAACTGCTTCATAATAGTACAGGGAGTAGATGTACCACAGTCTGTATCATAATCCCCACTACACTCAACACTGTATTGGGTAGCAAATGCATTTGTTTGACCCTCTCATTTTCTCTTCATTAATTTGGTTTTGCCTTGAATGTTATTTTTTTCTCCCTTTTGATTTTTTTTCTACTTCTGTTTTATTTTCTTTCATAATTTTTTTTCCTCCTTTAATGATTTTGTTGTTTATCATTAAGCTTCTCTTCATGTCATATGTTGACAGGCTCATGTTGCTCTGGCATCTAACAGAAAACTAACCCTTCTCCCCTATGAGACAGCCACTTGGTCCCCCCCCCCATTTTAATAACAATTTGCACTAGTTTTACCTCTGCCAAATTTTGGGTTTTTGAGAGATTAATTTTGATTATTGCCATAGCGCAATATCTACTTTATGCTACTGGTGAAATTGTAATTTCTTGCCCTTACCTCACTAATGTTCAAGAAAGCCCTTCTAAGACTTGACTACATAAAATTCTTATTCTTTTTTAAAACTCATGCTCAGGGCACCTGGGTGGCTCAGTCCATGAAGCGTCTGCCTTTTGTATCAGGTCATGAACCCAAGGTCCTGAGATCCAGTCCCATATCAGGCTCTCTGCTCAGTGGGAAGTCTGCTTCTCCCTCCACCCCTCCTCTTTGCTCAGGCTCTCTCTGTCTCTCTCCCTCTCTAGCTGTCTCTCAAATAAATAAATAAAAACTTAAAAAAAATAAAACTCATGCTCAGGTATTACTTCTTCTATAAGGCCTTCCCTGTTCTCAGTCTCAGGAAAAATTATTTCCTCAATAGTCTGATGCCTATGGTTTACAAAGTTTTCTTTGACTATGTGTCTCTGTCTACCTCTCTGGAGTGAGCTTCTGAGGTGTGGGAGGCTGGTCTTGCCTGCTAGTTGTTTCTCTAACTCTTGGCATAACTAACAGTACACTAGAGCTGGTCAGTGAATGCCTCCCTTGGTAGCTGTTCCTCAGAATAAGAATAAAAAAAGAGTCACATCTACTTTCCATCCTGGTTGCATTCTTTTTCATATACTATTTTCATTTTAATTATAAAATATTTTAATCACCCACCAAAGTACAGAAAACAATGCTGCAATCATTCATGTGTCTACATCTGAGATTAAAGAGATATTAATAGTTTGTATTTGCTTTTCACAGCCCCCTATTTTAAAATAAGTGAAATGTTATAAAAAACAGCAAAACCGGGGCGCTTGGGTGGCTTGGTGGGTTAAAGCCTCTGCCTTCGGCTCAGGTCATGATCCCAGGGTTCTGGGATCGAGCCCCGCATTGGGCTCTCTGCTCAACAGGGAGCCTGCTTCCTCCTCTCTCTCTCTGACTGCCTCTCTGCCTACTTGTAATCTCTGTCTGTCAAATAAATAAATAAAATCTTAAAAAAAAAAAAAAAAAAAACAGCAAAACCTCATTCTCCCTCACTCCTCTGTTCCCCTCTCCTCCCTTTCCAGGGCTAACTAATACCCTGAAATGTGTGTGTATTAATCCTACACAAGCCTTTTAACTTTTAAAGTAAATGTAGGAATTTATAAACAATATATACTGCTGTGTTGGGTGTTTTTAAAAAAAAATCTCATAAGTTACATTGAATAGAAAAATAGTATAATTTTTACCCTCACCAACCATTTTTAGACTTGCACTTTAGCATGTGTGGAAAAGGAAAGGAGAAGAAAGAAGAGGAAAAGGGGGGGGGAAGGGAGGGAAGAGGAATAAAGAAAGAAAGAAAGAGAGAGAGAGAAGGAGGGAAGGAGGGAGGAAGTAAGAAAGAAGACTTTCACTCCTATAATCTTACTGGTTACTAGTTATATCTACGCTTCTGACATCAGAAATAATTGTTTACGTATTTCGTGTATAAGGGTTCTCTAGAAAAACAAAGCCACTAGAATGTGAGTGTATCTGTAGCTAATATTTATCTGTGTGTGTGTGTGTATATATATATATATATATATAATACTTATCTGTATATATATATATATATATATATGTGCTAAAAGTGAGACAGAGAGGGGGGTGGCTTATTATAAAGAGCTGGCTCATGTGATGGAGACTGGCAAACCCAAAAGCTAAAGGTGGTCCAGCAGGCTGAAGACCCAGAAAAGCTGTGAAGAACATCTGCTGGAGAATTCTCTCTTCCTCATGGGAGGCCAATCTTTTGGTTCTATGCAAGCTTTCTACTGACTGGATGAGGCCCACCCACATACTGCGGGCTAACTGCTTTATTCAAAGTCCATCACATTTAAATGCTAATCTCATCTAAAATACCCTCAATAATGTTTTGTCCAAGCCACCTTGAACATGTAAATTGACCATTATACTTCTCTGAATCTGTTTACCTAGTTTCATGTTAAGTCTGAACAATACCCTTCCTGTGTTCAAGAGAAAGGTGTCATGGCCAAAACATATTTCTTTTAACATTTCTTTTGGAAGACAATCATAGCCTCTTATCTAATCATTACTCTACACTTAATCATAGTCACCATAGCCCCACCCCCTCAGTCTTCTATCTTTCCATGCATATTCTGTGCTAAGAACAAATTCGGCCTAAGCCTTTCTTCATTTAACTAGTAGGAAGGGCTAAAACCCAATCCTTTTATATAAAATAATTACCCTTCCTCAAATTGGTCTTTGTTTCTTCTGTGAATGTCCCTCCTGGTTCTTTTCTCTTGATGCCCCTTAGGCTAAAGCCCTATCCTTCTACAGCCTTGTAATCTATGCCATTCATCCCTAATTGAAGTTATGCTTAACCCAGTTTGTAAGATTTTAATTAATCCTTCAAGCCTTCCTTCAAGCAAACCTTCCTACTTGGAAGTTTTACTTCACTTACATTTGTAAGATTTTAATTAGTTCTCCAAGGCTGCTGCTTTTGAACTTTCTCTCTGACTTCACCACTTCTGCTGCCATTTTCTCAGACTCTAAAATGCCCTGTGTTGTAAGACGCACTGCTAGTTAGTAACAGCTTTCCTTTTTCATGTGGGGGAATTAATGGGATTGAATCAAGTGTACATATTTTCTTTTATAAAATAAATTAATGACCAAAAGAATGTATTTGTCCATATAATTACATACCTTTCCTTTGTCAGTATCACAATCAAAATTTGAATACAGCTCATCTCCTTAGCCAAAGTGCAAAGTCTTCTCATTCTCTCCTAGCCACCAGCTGTTAGGCATCCACATCATTGTAACGAGCTGCTTTTCATAACCTGTGCTTATGCCAATTTAGAAACCTTGCCCTCTGGTCTCCTTCCCTAGTATTGTATCTGTGTCTGCTTTTGGTATGTATGCAATATAACCTACAGTAAATAACCTTGGGAACTTTTCCTAGGCTCTGGAATTGTTTCATCATAAAAATTAACAGTTCCAGGTAGACTTGATGGAAATGCACAAATAAAATTGTGTGTAGGGTGAAATCTAGAATTATAACTTTTCAATTTTGTCTCCTGATGATAGTTTTAATCAAATGCCTTAAGAAATTTTGTTCAATTATGGTTTCCTTAAATTGACCATTTAATCTAGGAGCCTAAATTTATTAATGTAATTGACATAAGTATTATCTTATAGTCTCACTGTCAGACAAGCATTTGATCACTCAAGT
This sequence comes from Taxidea taxus jeffersonii, assembly GCA_003697995.1. Lineage (NCBI taxonomy): Eukaryota > Metazoa > Chordata > Mammalia > Carnivora > Mustelidae > Taxidea > Taxidea taxus. Next base: position 6,370 of record RCUC01091724.1, on the reverse strand, counting down.
TTATTTCCATTTTCTTGCCTGCAGTGTGTTATTCCCCTTTGTGAAACTCTTCCTTCTATTCTCTTTCATGTTCTCTCCTTATCTTACTTCATTGAATACAGTTTATTTTGATTTTTGTTTGTTTGTTAATATGTTAGGAAAATTGGCAATCCTATCCATACACACACACACACACACACACACACACACACACACTTCATCCATCCGAATGGGACTGCTGAAGTTAAATGCTAAATCAGGACTGACACACATTCATGGAAATAGCAAGAACAGATATTAAAAAGCTAATGAGGTGCTTTATTATTCCAAAAGGATACAATTTGAGCAGATAAGAAATCAAAGACACCTCAATAATAAGCTGCTGACTCTAAAGAGCTGAGTAGGTTTCATGTAATAAACAAGACATTATTCCCTCAGTAGGGGTTTAAAATATGTTACCTAAAAAGCAATACTGGACATTAATTAGAGCCTATCCTCATCTCCATCCACCTATAGAATGGATGCAGTGGGGGTGATGAGTATTACTGCTCACCCCACAAAAGCTGGAGCAACCTAAGACCCCACCATGTGGAAGTAAGGAAGAGGGCATTGCAAACAGTCACTTAATCTTAAAGAAGCAAGGTTATCCCACTGGAGGAACCTGTAATTTGGTGGTGAAATAAGTCAGATGAGAAAGACAAAACTATATGGTCTTGCATATATGTGGAATCTAAAAAACAAAAACAAAAACAAAACACCAAAAATCCAAAAAACAAACAAACAAAAACCCGAGGTCATATAAACAGAAAGTAGAATGGTGACTGCCAGTGGCTGGGGGGAGAGTAGAGGAAATGGGAGATGTTGGTCAAAGGGTATAACCTTTAGTTTACAAGATAAACAAGGTCTGGGAACTCACTGTATAGCATGGTGGCTATAGTTAACAATACTGTATTGTACATTTGAATATTGCTTTGAAAGTAAGATCTTAAAAGTTCTCAGCACACACAGAGTCAAATGTATGGTGATGGATCTATTAACTTCACTGTGATAATCATTTCACTGTCTGTGTATGCATCAAATCATCATGTTGTATACCTTAAACTGGTACAATGTTACATGCCATTATATCTCAATAAAGCTGTAAAAAAAAAAATAGATGTAAACAAGAGAGTGCCTTGGGTTTCACCTTTAGAGGCTGGGTTAGGAGTGGCATTGACTGAAAGGATACCCATCCCCTGTCTCTAAGTGCTTCTCTACTGAGTTCAAGGAAAATGACTCCAGCTATCTTTTCTTTCACACTTAGATAATACCTCCAGAAACTGATGTGTGTTTGTATTGGCTCCTTGGGGCTTCATAAAAAATTCTTAAAGAAAAAGATATTAAATCTGAATCTTGAAAAGCCGGTAAGTTTTATCAATGTGGATGAGGAAGAAACAAATCTAGGAAGAGAAAAAAGTGTAAACAAGGATGCTGTCACTCACTCTGAATTCAAATTCAACTGAGAGAGAGGCTTGGAGATAGACTGATGGAGATAAAAATACCAGCTTTACTCCTGCTAAAGGCTCTACCCAGCTGAAGTGATGTAGAGGTGTGGCCATGAAATATTTTCTGAGACTCTTGTATGGTAGGAAAGTTCTGGGACGGCTCCCAGCGATGCCAGTATGCACCTATGTGTCTGGTTTACTCCTGATATCCATGCCTCTGTGTAATCCCTTCCTCCCGAGTGTGAGCTCACCTACAGATTTGCCTCTAATAAAGAGAATGCAAGTATAGGATGTCACTTCTGAGGCTGAGTTATAAAGAAGCTCTGACTTCCATCTTGTGTTTATTCTTTCCTTCTTCTCCTGGCTCTTCTCAGCCTACTTGTTTTGGTGAAACAAAGTGCCTTGTTGAGAGTTGTCTTATGGAGAAGAGCATATAAGAAGAACTTGAGAGTGAGGGTGCCTGGGGGGCTCAGTTGGTTGAGTGTCAGACTCTTGATTTCCGCTTGGGTCATGATCTCAGGGTCAAGAGATCAAGCCAGGCATAGGGCTCTGTGGTCAGCACAGAGTCTGCTGGAGATTCTTTCTCTCCCTCCCCATCTGCCCTTCCCCCCCTGCTTGTGTGTGCTCTCTCTTGCTCTCTCTCAAATAAAGAATATTTTTAAAAAGGGGGGGGGAGAGAAAGAGAAAGAAAGAAAAAGAAAGGACCCAAGAGTGGTCTCTGGCTAATGGCTAACAATGAGTAAACTAGGAAGTGAAGTGAATCCTTACCCTATCAGTGTTGAGAAGACTGTAGCTCTGGCCAATACCTTAATTTTAACCCATGGGAGACTATAAAGTGCAGGATAAGCCAAACCCAGACTGCTGATCCATGAACTATGAGATAATAAATGTCAAAGTCACCAAGTTTTGAGGTAATCTGTTAGGCAGGAATAGGTAACTAACAAACTTCCAGAGAACACGTCTCAATGGAAAAATAAAGTCCATGCATGAGGAAAGAATCCTTATTACCAAGGAAAGAAGAAGACTTTAAAAAGATAAAAAAAAAAAAAGAACATATTAAGCTACACATCCCTGCCTCTATTTTCCAAATTCACCAATTAGATAACCATTCCCTCTTCCCCCAGGGAGTGCTATTCAAAGAGCAGAATTTGTCCAAACATGAACCTATGTTGCTTAGATAACAAGCTAGTTAGAATCTGAGGGCTCACTTCTCTTCTAGCAAAAGGGGAAGCCTTCAAGTCTCAATTCCCTTGGGACTGGGACCACTTTATTTTTATGGTCTGTGGGACTGCATCATCCCACAGACCCCACATTTCAGGTGCAGAGTAGCTGGCTTTTCCAGAAAATATTGTAAATAACAAGCTCTATAAATCCAGACTGTGCAGTGCCAAGTAACCTGAGCTTCCCATAGACAAGGTCATTTTCTCATGCTTCTATTATAAAAAGTGGCACCCATGGGTCAGGATGGGGTTGGGGGTGGGGGGCCCTCTACTGGAGCAGTTCCCATTCTGGGTTCTGCAGATGCCTAAACTGGCATGGGTCACCTAGGGATAATGGACAGACTGAGAATCCCATGCATCTCTATCTTGTTATCTCTGGCTTAAGAGAAATCCTTCCCACTAGCAATCTATCCCTTAATTCAGGCTATGGAATCCATTCCAACCACTTGTATGATACCCCCTCACCCTCCGCAAGACAGAGAGGAGTGAGTGAGAGACAGAAGTTATGTCAGAAGTGTTTCTTCTCTATTTTTTCCCATGAGACAGGAAATGTGAGGAGAGAGTTAAGTATCCCTTCCCCATCTCCTATGCATGTGCACATGCCCATATCAGAGACAGAAAGACATCAGTGGAAGAGGAGATGAAGAGATCAAACAGGTTAGAGAGATACAAAGGGATCTGCAGGATGAGGTAAAAAGGTAAATTCAAGGACATGTGTCAGAATGTCACATATACAGGGCCACCCTGTTGTTGTTGTTGTTGTTGTTGTTATTTATTATGTTATGTTAGTCACCATACAGTACATCATAAGTTTTTGATGTAGTGTTCCATGATTCATTGTTTACTTATAACACCCAGTGCTCCACACCAAACATGCCCTCCTTAATACCCACCACCAGGCTCACGCATCCCCCCACCCTGCCTAAAACCCTGTTTGTTTCTCAGAGTTCACAGTCTCTCATGGTTCATCTCCCCCTCTGATGTCCCCTGTTCATTTTTTCCTTCGTTCTCCTAATGTCGTCCATGCTATTCCTTATGTTCTACAAGTAAGTGAAACCATATGACTGACTTTCTCTGCTTGACTTATTTCACTCAGCATTATATCCTCCAGTCCCATCATGTTGATGCAAAAGTAGAGACATCCTGTTCTAAAACTCCATGTTGCCCAAGCCCGTAGGGCTGATCCCCTTTGGAGCTGTGCAATGCAGTAGCCCCAGAGGAGTGCTTAAATGACACTAGTCACTCATATCTCCATCTCTCCCTTGACCTTTCCTATTTTAGGGATGACAGTTGTATAGGCACAAGCAAAACTAAACAAAAACTCTAAATGAGTCCAAGACCTGCCACCATGGCATTGAATCGCTTCTTACCTTCCTGTTGTATTTGTGGGGCTGTTCAAAATAAGTAGCAGGATGAGTCATCATAGCCCCTGGATGTTGTCTGACAGTACTCTATTCCGGTGTCTGACTGAAGCTACTTATATCTTGTGTCACTTTCTGCAGTGACTCAGTTCCAAGCAAAGATTAATGCGGTTAGAGCATTTTGCAGAAATAGTAAATCACCCTTGCAACTGATTGCTCCTCTAGAGCTGCCTAGCCTGTGAGCTATTCACATAGCTCTCCAACATTGCCTTCATAAACAGATATTGTTTCACTGGTTGCTAGTCATTCCTGCTGAAGTTAGAGTAGGCTCAAGGCCATACTGAGCTTTTATTCAAAGAAGTAAAAAGTCTGCAAGGCGTACAAAATGTCAAGCAACTCCCTGTCCCACATTCTCCTTAGGGTGATGGACACTGACTACATACTGAATATATGTTTAAGAAGGGTTTGTATTCGGGCCATCATATATCAAGTCTCATCTGTGCAGTTCTTTCTGGTAACAAAGCCATTAAGTTATTTAATTGTTCATAAGTCTCTTTTACCATATTGACTGTGTTTCACAATGGTATTTTCCTATGTCAAAACAAATGATAGTCACATAAGTTAATACCACCAGGAGATTTATCAGGAAGACTAATCTCCCCTTGGTTCTTTTATTGCCTATTCCCCAGAAGACAATATTTTTAGAAAAAAATCATTTTTAATTTATAGTGTCTCAACCACTGCTATGTTGTTTTTAGTTATTGAAAGTCTTTCAGAGCACACCAAAAACTTTGTGAGTGCACATTCCCCAAGAAAAGTATGGAGCGCATGGGAGAGATTCAAAAGGTCTACTGAACAGTGGACTTCAACAGTCTAGCAGGACCCCACGTCTTCCTTGAGCTTCTATGATGCTTACTCAGACATGGGAAACTTTACCCAACAGTAATAGTTAAGAAGTCATTTCAATTTGAAGCCCTCATTGCTCTCATTCCTGGACCAAGTCTATTTTGAATTCTAGCTTCTTTATTAGATTCAGTGCTCTCAATAAAATTTATATTTCAAGTGCTCAACCTGTTTCTGAAATAAAGTTGAGGGAAATCATCCTTGGAAATATCAACCTTAAAATTGACTGCACATTGGAACGAAAGCCCTTTCCTGTTGGTTTTGTGCAACCGAGATGGGAATGCATCATTCCTAGTCAAATGAAGTGTCTTTAGCATCTCCTCCCTTCACTTAATGTCTAAAGAGGCTTGGTGGCTAATTGTCTCATTTAAAAGTGGCATGACTAGACAGGTGAAAGAAATAAGAGCTATCTTTGGTAAACAACAGGCAAGGGACTACAAAGAAATATTTAAATCCATTTGATGACTCTGCTGACATCATATCTTTTCGCTCAGAATCACTGAAGTCAGATTTATCAACTATTATAGGTCAAATTCATAATTCTCTAAGTTTGCTTCCATTGGTGACATTCCATCCTCCCCCCACAAAGTAACAGAGATTGAATTATTTGTCCCATTCATCTTCCACGCCAAGTGGGGGCTTTAGAAAAGGCGGACAAGGCTGAAGCACATCACACAGTGGGCCCAGTGGGCTTGAGGGAGTACATCTCCTCTTCATTAGGAAGTGTCAGTTGAGGGCCAAGTAGCATTAAAATAATTGGAATTCAACTTGTAAAACACAGATTCCCCGGCCAGTGCAAAGGACCTGGGCAGATTATAGAAACCGATGTGTTGGATCCAGAAATTAGGAAAGCTTAGGGGCAAGGCGGGTACAGAGAAGGCAAACGGAAAGTCATCTGAAACAGTTCCACAGTATGCCAGACATTTCCAAAGGTCTTTCGTGTGGTAACCCATTTGTCATGGATTTAATGTCTGTACCCCTCTCCTCAAAATTCTTATTTTAGAACCCTAATTCTCAGTGTGATAGATTTTAGAAATGGGCCCTTGGGGAGGTAATCCGATCATGAGGGTAAAGCTCTCATTATGGTATTTTTACCCTTATATGAAGAGACACAACAGAGTTTGTTTTCTCTTTCTATTCTTCACCATGTTAAGATACAAGGAGAAAACAGCCATCTGCAAACAGGATGCAGCTGCTTGCCAGACACTGGATCTGCTGGCCACAGTACCCTGATCTTAGACTTCCCAGCCTTTAGATCTGTGAGAAATAAATGACTGCTCTTTAAGCTATCCCGTTGATTATAATTTGTTAGAGCAGCCAAAACTAAGATGCCATTGGATTCCATTGGTTTGTTGGCCTCACTTAAAGGACATGACAAATATATATATATATATATACACATATGTGTATATATATATATATA
>RCUC01091716.1:0-13867 GCA_003697995.1 Taxidea taxus jeffersonii | reverse complement strand
AGGTTTTGAATATTTAGACATTAATTTTTTGTTTCCTGTTCAAAAAGAGAATGTATTGCCAATATTGAAATCCTTCTAAAGTGGTAAAAATGTCAGTCATGGAATGGTGAGCTGGTACACTAACAGAATGTTGACAAAAGACATTATCCTTGTTTTAACTCTTCTTACTTATTCCGTTCTCAACCACTTTTGAAAAACTAGGATATCTTAGCAGACATTCCAATGCCTATTTTCTAAAAATTGAAGTATGTAACTAGCATAAAATTCACTCCTTTATTAGGTGCTTAATTAATGTGAATTTTCTTTCTATTCTCTATCTAGTCTTGGGCAATAGTATTTATACATTACTAAGAATGGGAGAGTGGCACATCCCTTCTATAGGCTTCTATTGGCTTCTTTTGGATCTTCCTAAGCATATGAAAATATGCCTCGAATGCTGGCAATGATTTTCTAGAATTTAGCAGTTGAGAAAAGAATCTTCTGACAGTGGCTTAGGGTTATTCACTAACATATTTACTGTACAGATGTACATTGATAGAATTCAAGCAAGAGCTGATGCAGTGTTCTACATTTGCATTAATTAACACAACACTGGCAAGTGACACTGTGCATAATTTTAAAAATATTTTTTAACTTACTATTGTTTATGTCGACCTCTTGAAAATATAATATGGAAATATTTTCCTTACCAAAATAGTTTTTCTTCTGCTTCATGAGCCTTCTGTTTCTCATTGGAGGTTTTCTCTTAACCATTTTCTATCTCATAAAATTAAAAATTAAACATAGAGAATGATAGGTGATAGACAGATAGGTACATAGACAGACTTATTTTGAGGTTCTAAAATATTAAGTTCATATAAAACACTAGAGTCTGGGGCACCTGGGTGGCTCAGTGGGTTAAGCATCTGCCTTTGGCTCAGGTCATGATCTCAGGGTCCTGGAATTGAGACCTGCATCAGGCTCTCTGCTCAACAGGAACGTGCTTCCCCACCCCTGCCTGCCTCTCTGACTATTTGTGATCTCTCTCTGTCAAATAAATAAATAAAATCTTAAAAAAAAGAAAAAGGAAAAAAACCCCACTAGAGTCTGGAGATAAGCACACTTGGGCTGGAAAATTGTTATTCCCCAAATGTACAGAGAATGGCATTTACCAAGAAAGTGAGTATAAACTCTAAAGGCCAAGAAGACATTCTATTCTCTGTGGCTATGTTATGTACCACTATCACCACTAATGTTATTATTGCCACCACTGCTATCCCCAACCCATCTCCCACTAGGAAAATGTCACTGGGTGAAGAGAACTGAAGGGAAGGCCTCTTGTCAAATACGTAGTCTGTATCTACCTAGCTCAGCTAGAGTGGAGCTGTGGCAATAATCTGGTTAAACTGATTAATGAAGGCAATCAAACATATATCCTTTAAGTGTCTGAAGGATCCTGCTTGACTTTGATGCTTTACACATCTCGACTTCAATATAACATGATGAGCCATAAAATTTCTCCACAAATTTCTTCCCAAATACGTGGAAAGATTTATGTTTATTTTAAAAAATTTTTTAAATTAAAAATTAAAAAAATTTAAAAAAAGAAATGTTCCAACACCTTAAAAAAATGGTATTATTCTATAAGTGAAGAGGATAGCAGGGAAGAAAATAAGAATCTGGGATAAGAGGAATAAAAGAGGAAGGTACTGTGAAAACATACAGACTGTAAAAAGGAAGTACCACAACAACAGAGGGGAAATTCACAGAAAAGAAGAGAAGAAAATTCATAGAAACAATCTCATCCATTGAGTTTAGCATTACCTTCAAATTTGCACATCAACATAGAGCAATAAAGAACTTGGAGGTGTGCAAGTGACCATGGAACAAAACTTTTGCTTTGAGATAACTGTGGGATCAAGGCTGTCTTGCTTTGTATAGATGTCCTTGGTTACTCTATGTTGTAAGGGAGGTTTTCGAGAAAAATATTTGCCATCTATAGATTCAGTGCAATCCCAGTCAAAATTGCAATGGCATTTTTTGCAGAAATAGAAAAAACAACCTTAAAATTCTTATGGAACCACAAAAGACACCAAATAGCCAAAACTATTTTTGAGAACAACAACAACAAAAAAGCCAAAGCTGAGGCATCATCACAAGTACCGATTTCAAACTATACTACAAAGCTATAGTAATTAAAACAGTATGGTACTAGTATAAATAACAAACACCTAGACCAATGGAACAGAATAGAAAGTCCAGAAATAAATCCCTGAATATATGGTCAACTAATGTGTGACTAGGGGACAAGAACCCTCAATGGGAAAAGGAAAGCCTCTTTAACGCAAATGGTGTTGGGAAAACTGAATAACCATATGCAAAAAATGGACCCTTATCCTACACCACTTACAAAAATTAACTCAAAATGAATTGAAAACTTACATGTAAGACCTGATCACCAAAGCTACCTAGAAGAAAACCTTGACATTGGTTTTGGCCAAATTAAGACATTATGTCATTTTTCAAGATGTTTTCAATGATCTTATTTTTAAATAAAAGCAAATTGTGAGGTACTGGGAATTAGGCCTCAAGGTATGACTTTTGGAGGGACATAATTCAACCCATAACAGTCTACTCTCTCACCCCCCCAAAATTCTTGTCCTTCTCACGTGCAAAATACATTTGCCCATTTCAAAATTCCTGAAAGTTTTAACCCATTCCAGCATTAATTCTAAGTCTAAAATATCATCTAAATCAAACATGGGTGAAATTGAAGGTCTGATTCACCCTGGGACAAAACTCCAATCCATCACTGAACCTGTAAAACCAGACAACAAGTTATTTACTTGAAAATTCAATATGGGAGAGGCATAGGATAAACATTACCATTGCAAAAGAAGAAAGCAGAAGGAGAAAAGCGTCACAGAAAAGTCCACAACCTAAGAGAGTGAATTCCATCCAGTTTTAAGACTTGAAGATAATATTTTTTGTACAATGCTCAGTTTTCCAGGCCCATAGGAGTGGTGGTCCTGCTCCCTCATTGCTGGGTAGCAGCCCCACCTTCTTCAGCTAAAGAGATGACCCAGCCTTCTGGAACCAAGGTAGTGGGGGTCATTTTTCCTTTGTCTTATCCTGTCTCTGTCCCTTTCAGTCCAGGCTGGCAGTGTTTATGCTGATATAAAATCCTCAAAAGTTATCTGGTCTCCTTTCCAATTCATGGGAGTCCAGACCATCAGACAAAAGACTCTCCCATAGATCTTTTCTGTATAATTTCATCGCTATTTATGGTTTCTGCTGAAATGTTTGATTGGATTCATGTCTACTTTTTTTAGGAAATAGTCACCTAGCCACATCCAAACTCTTCAAAGCAAGCTTTCTTGTTTTTTCCAATATGGATAGGCTGAGAATTTTCCAAATCTTCAGGTTCTAGTTTGTTTTTGATTAACAATTCCTTTTTCAATTTATCGGTTTCATGTTTTAGTATAAATAGTAAGGAGAAACCAAGCCACACTTGAACACTTTGCTGAGAAATCATTTCAGTTAAATATCCACATTTATTGTATATAAGCTCTACTTTCCACAAAATACCAAAACATAATTCAGCTAAGTTCTATGCCACTTTATAACAAGGATTGCCTTCCATCAGTTTTCAATAACATGTTTGTCATTTCCTTTTGAGACCTCACCAAAACTACCTTTAAGCTATCTACTTGTACCAATTCTCTTTTCCAGGCAATCTAGACTTTTTCTATCATGTACCTCATAAAACTCCCTCAGCTTACCCATTACCCACTCTCAAAGTCACATTCCCTTTTTTAGGCACTTGTTATAGCAGCACCCAACTCCCGGTACAAGAAATCTGTATTAGTTTGCTAGAGCTGGATGGCTTACACTACATAAATATGTTTGTCTCCCAGTTTGGAGGCTAGCAGCCCAAAATCAAGGTGTTGGCAGAGTTGATTCCTTCTGAGGGCTATGAGGGAGAGATCTGTTCCAGACCTCTTTTCTTGGTGTACAGATGGATATCTTCTTGTTCACTTGGTCTTCTCCCTATATGCATGCCTATGTCCACATTTACCCTTTTATGAAAACATTAGTCATATTGGATTGGAGGCCTGCACATACTCTAGTATGATCTCATCCTAACTATTTACAACTACAATGAACCCATTTCCAAATCAAGTCACATTTTGAGGTATTCGGGGTTAAGACTTCAATGGATGGATCTTGAAGGAGACAGAACTCAACCTGTAGCAATGTTGGTGAGCAAAACTCTGTGGTAGTCATTTTTAATGAACACCAAATAATTCTGTCTCTCTCTTCCTGGACACATCTCAGGTATAGTTTTAGTCCCTTTTTGGGTTGATGGGAATAATGACTAGTTCTAGCCTATGAATTTTGAAGAAAAGTTATTTGTGTCACTCCCAGAATGAACATAAAATTACCAGCGCAAAATTCTCAAGAACAGTATTCCAGACCATGTCTACTTGACTGTCTGTGTAATGAGTAAATGAGTAAATATTATGAGCAGAGGCCCTCTGCCCCCCTATGACTGCTATGTACATGAATGGAAGATAAACATTGGTAGTTTTAAACTCCTAAGACTTCTCAGTTATTTGTTGCTGCAGCATGACTTGGCCTATCCTGACTAATGCAAAGTCTTTATCATCTGTCATGATCAATACAGATAGGAGTCAAGTATGTGCTTCATGAAATCAACAAACTGGTTTTGAGTATCTGCTATGGGGGAGAAGTTATTGAGCACTGATGTTACAAAGATTAAAAAAAAAAAGTTTCTCTGCCCTCAGAGAACTCACAGAATAATGAGAGAGAAAAAAGAGGCAGATAGAATCCAGTGTAGTAGATACTCTGATAGAGGAAGCACAGCAGAATGTTGTAGGTAAATGTCATATCTTGTGGGGGGGTGAGAGGGAGGTGGGCAGTCACTAAACCCTTCTAATGACATCTAACGATGGGCTAGCTAGAAGAGAGGAGGAAGAAATGGCATGAACACATATACCAGGTCACAGTAGCGTCAGGGGAACAGCAAGCATCAGAGTGTAGATAGAAGCTGGGGTGTGAGGAGAGGGCTGAGAAGCATGAACCAACATTGCTGAGAGCATGAAGGGCCATGTGGGTGTTTTGATTTTATCCTACAGGCATGAGAAATCAGTTAAACGTTCTAAAGTGAAGAAGAATATAACAATTTTCAGTTTAGATAGATCATACCGGTTGTGTAACAACTGCCTTTGTGCCCTGTACCACATCCCCTCAGCCACCTGATTTTGGTGTGGCCAGGATGATCAGCTCTGCATGTCTGCCAGCTTACTACCCCCAGTGCACACAGCAGTATTTCTTCACTTTTCTGCCTTAACAATTGTTTCTAAAGCCATGGAAAATACGGATGAGAAGGACAAAGGAATTCAGGCCAAAGGGCAACCCTCAACATACAGAAGACAATGTTTGGAAGAGAAGTGTCCTAATCTCTTACCCTTTGGAGGGATCATTCAGAAGTGCATATTCTACATGGTTGCTGAGATATCCCCCAGCAGGACTGAGTCCTGGAGACGGCAGTGGTAACCAACTCAGTAACACACCACTGACTGGTTTTCCCTTCCTGCCTTCCTTGCTCTCCCACATCATCATTGTAGCTTTCTGTGGTCACCTCCTGATAAATATTTGCAAGCAAATCCATGCCTCAGGCTCAGCTTTCTGGGAAATCCAAATTAAGATAAATAGCAAAGTTAAGATGTGTTATATATTAAAGTTTTTTTTTATTTAAGGTAAAACCATGACTCTCCTACAAATATGAAATGAACACATCAAAGATTTTATTTAACTTCTTAATTAATGAGGAAACCAATAAGATGTTACAACTGGTTCAAAGGAGAATTCAAAGTACTACACAAAAATAGCTCAATAAGCATTACCGAAATGAACACATAGATCCAAAATTGGCTTTTTTTTCTTTTTCTTTTCTTTTTTTTTTTGAGCAGGGAAAGGTCAGTCTTTCCTTCAACAGAGCAGAATCATTTGCATGTGTGTAGACTGGATGCATTTATATTGCTATCAGCTACAATTAAAGAGTTTTAAATAGGTCAAAGACAATGAGAGGCAGAAAAAAACCTGGGAAGGTGCCAGTAAGGGCATTCAGCAACTTATTTGTTTGCTTGTTTGATGCATTCCAGTCCTTCACAACTTTTCCTTACAGATGAATTTAGGGAAGACCGGCACAGAAACTTCAGTAGTAACTGCATACGGTCCCTGGCTTACAATGGCTCAATTTAATGATTTTTTTTTTTTTTGATTTTGCAATGGTGCCAAAGTGTTATGCATAAAAGCCATACTTCAGATTTTGAATTTTATATTCTCCAGAGCTAATGATATGGGCATGATCCTCTTTTGTGATGCTTGACAGTGGCAGTGAGCTGCAACTCCATCTGCCACACGATCACTAGGATGAACAACCAATACACATACAACTATCCTGTTTTTCACTTTCAGTATGGAATTCAATAAATTACATCACATATTCAACACTTCATCATCAAATAGGCTTTGTGTGAAATGATTTTGCCCAACTGTGGGCTAAAGTTAAGTGCCTGAGCACATTAAAAGTAGGCTATCCTGAGCTCCCATGTCCAGTAGGTGTATGAACTGCATTCTTGACTTACGACAATTTTCAATTTTTGATGAGTTTATCAGGAGGTAACCCCATCATAAGTCCAGGAAGATTTGTAGTTCAACATTCACATGACAAGTAACAAGAATGGTGCCTAAACTAATGGGGAGAGGGATAACCTAAAGGAACTTTTGGAACATAGAAAAATGCTTGTCAGCTAATGGGATATGGGGAATGCAAGATGGAAGATTGAAAGGTAACACCATGTTTAGGTAAGGCCATTAAATGTTGCCATTTATTGAACTGAATTGAGTAAATGGAAAATTAGAGGAATAGGAAGGTTGAAAACTGGTGGGGGAGAAGGGTAGCTGGCACTAACAAAATTTGGTATCACCAACATCTTAACTTCTCTCATCAAGGTGAAGAGGTAGGGAAGTGGGAGGCAGTCTCACTTAGTAGTTATAAACACAGATCTTAGAGTCAATCAAACAATAGTTGAATTATGATTTACCACTTCCTTAGTGCTGTGGAGCCATTCTGAGATGTGTTATGAGTTGTGCAGCCATTCTGAGATGCAGTGGCATTTTTTTTCAAAGTTGATTTAAGGATTAACTGAACTATTTTTGTAAAGATTTTATCTTGCAGCTAAGCCCATAGCACATAGTTACATCTTAATACATAGAAACTATTATTATTTAATCAGAATTAGAGGAATACTTTGGGTTCTTCATGTAAACACCAAAGGTCTGGCATTGATACTATTCCAGGATTAATAAATAATATTAAACTTTCTCTGTCGATTTCCTTATCAAACAGGGACACAATTTTAACCTCCACTTACCTTTGTCTATGAAAGTGTTTTACTTCCCTTTAGTTACATAAGATTTATATGAAGTTAGCATTTATTTAAAAATAGGGGAAGGACCCATCACCAAGATGCCTAATTTGATTAACGTGAATCATTCACTGCTACCAGCTCATAAGGAGAAGCCACCAACATTGGTGGCTGAAATTTAAGCTGAAACTTTGGTGTCAAGCTGATTTAGTCAGTCATTCCTGATAATATTCCCCCTTCCTTCATATGTCATGGTATTTTACAGTTTCGTATTGGAAGAAGATTTGACTTGGTGAAAAGACTGTAAAGCACTGTGCAAGGGAAGTCTTCAAGACTGTATGTGTTGGTCAAAAATGAATGCCTTTCAGGCCTAGAATTTTGCATTGTTTGTCTCCTATGTGTCTCTCTGTCTTCTCAGGAATAATAGAACCTCCCAAACTATTGTAAGTCTGACTCATCTTTGTCCTCTTCTAAGAATTGACAAGTGTCATGACTCTAGAAAGTTCCTTCGGTGGCATGGGTAGGAATAATGATGATGACAGAAACAATGCTGCTGATGATTGTGATTTTAATTATGGCAGAGACTTAGTATAACATGTTTACAGGCAGACACTTTCTCATGCTCAGTGCTAGGTGTTATTCTCTATTTTCTCAGTGGGTTATGCGTAGCACTTCTGGTATTTCATAAAGTCCTAGGTATCATCAAATAGGATGGGAAGAGGAATATGAATCTGAAGGCAAAAAAAAATAATGAGGAAAATGAGAATTTTCCCCCCAGGCTGAAAGAGGTTAGAGATTGACCTGTCTGAAGAGAAAGTGTGATTGCTTGTTCCTCTGAGTACTCTGCCAACCTCAGAGTATGTGATGGTGAGGGTCATGAGGGTGCATGGGAGTGCCCATTCTCACCAAAGCATCTTATGACCTGAGGATAGCTCAGCAGAGCCCCTGGGTGTATCAAAAGATTACTGAAGGAACCAGGACAATGGGTGGCCACCAACCTGCAATGATAAAAGGCCTTTCCCACTGCTTTATTGCTGGGAAGATAGTAGGGCCTCTGGGTACACCTGTGTGTGTGTGTGTGTGTGCGCACGTGTGTGTAAGATAGAACCCTATAACTAAAATAGAATTGAGCTCATTTGGATAAAATAGAAGAGTATGATATTTCTTGGATCTTGAGGTTTCAACTAAGAGTTGAGTGGCCATATAACGCTGACAATGACAACAACAAACATGAAGTGTGGTTAGTTTCAGGTATGATATATCCTAGGAAAATTTCACTTGCTGCTCCATAGAA
This sequence comes from Taxidea taxus jeffersonii, assembly GCA_003697995.1. NCBI lineage: Eukaryota > Metazoa > Chordata > Mammalia > Carnivora > Mustelidae > Taxidea > Taxidea taxus. Next base: position 5,137 of record RCUC01091716.1, on the reverse strand, counting down.
AAACAGAAAATTGAGGAAGTTGCACAAGGTTGACGAGCAAAGGATTTATACAGACAGGACTAATGCATCTATTTGACCCCAAATCTCATCTTTTAACAACTATAGCAGAAACATTGACCTCTGACTTCAAAGCTGGCTTTATGGGAAGACAAACCAGAAAGTTGGCATTGCAGTGGGATTTGAAAGTGAAAGAAGATACCTGTGATGTGAGGTGTTTCCCTCTGAGGTTTATAATTTGGGGTAATGAAGCTATTCCTGTGGAGGGAGGGTGTGAGGTATTTTCTTCTCATTAGTCACAGCTCAAATGGAGATAGGCACCAGCAGAGGGATAAGGATTGGGTGTTTATGACAAAATGGAGCCAGAAGCCTTGGGCTGTGGGGCTCTGGAGGACTGGGTAGATGAGGACAGAGCCCAAGGAAGGGAGATGCTCCAGGAAACTGCAGGGGCCAGACAGGCTGTAGGAGTGAGGAGTCTGCAGACAAGCAGGACCATCTCCACATATAAGTGGAGGCGGAGAACTATATGCCTTCTTCATAGTTTTCAAAAAGCTGACCTGTAACCACCTTGAAATTTCCTGGTGCCTCAGGCAGCCTGACAGTCTGCCAAATGAAAGTTTGGAAAAGGTGACAAAATCTTGACAGAATGTGAGAGCTGGAAGGGATCTCAGGATCATCCTGTCCAATCGTTTGCCAGCTTCTAGATGAGGAAGTTTTTTTAGCTAACCAAATCCTACCCAGAGACCAGGTGTACAAAAGAGACAAAAACATCCCTTTTGGTGGAAGCTGGATTGGGAGGCTAGGGTCCTGTCCATTCTTTTTTCTCCCTTTCCCTTCTCCTTCAGAAGTGTGGATTTGTTCACCCGCAAAGTCTGGAGGATGCTAGAAGGGCATCATTTGGAAAACCACTCAGAGTCCTAACCTCGCATTCTTAGCTGAGCAATGTTCTTTCAGCTAAAAAGACAAAGTAGCTAGCTGGCATCCTTGATCCTACTCTTCTTGATCTCCAAGTCAATATTTTTATTTACCTTTATACTATGTAAATGTAGAAAATTTACAGCAATAGCAGTTGTACTAGTATTAGTACTAGTACTAATAATTCACCCAGAGCCTCTTATGTGCCAGGATACAAGGAATAATTTATCTACATTAACATGACCTCACAACCAAATTAAGAGCTACGTTTTATCCCCTTTTTATTGATGGGAATCTAGAGTTCAGATACCTAAACTCTACCTAAAAGCTCACAAAGAGTTTGTTTCAGGAGGCAGAAATTGAATGCAACCCTCCAAACTGTCATTTGTCCCCCAGTGCCTCACTTGGATTCTCATGGAATGTGTTTCCTTTTATTATCCTGGTTTCCCTTCCCAAAAGTTACCTGAATAGAGGACCCTATCTCTCTGAAATTCAATCCATCTTTGAAAAGAAATAAACACACATAGGCGGACACACACACATACACACACACACACACACACACACTCACACATACATGTCCACATGTGGTGATCCTCATACAGGTCTATAAAAAATTCAGTTGCATGATTTCAATTTCCTTGGTTGAATTCTCTGGACAAGCCCTATCAAAATGGTCCTAGAACCCCATGAAACTACAACTTGTGTACCTGGATGGACAGCGAACAAAATCCTAGTGGGAAGCAAAGGAGAGAGAGAAGTAAAGGGAGGAAAGACACCGCCCTTGAAAACATTGCAGTTCTGAGCTCAGAGCTTACTCCACAGGGGTGCCGAGCAAGATGAGAAACTGACCCTATATGTTCAGTGGGAAAATCAAAAAGTAGGCCAAGTGCACATTAGTTAATATTAAAGTGAGAGTCTCTGGAATTGTTTCTGCAAATCCCTCACTCACTGGTCTAATTAGGGAAAATGGAGGATCCCAATGTATCAGTAATTTCACACCAGTGGAAAGCGTTGGAGTTACATAAATGTTTACCTCAATAACCCAGGCCCTGGTTTATGCCTGCCTCTGAACACTTTGTGAAGGAGGAGGGGACATGAATGACTGTCTGCCGTGAGTGAAGTTGCTCCCAAAATAAGAAAATAAAAGCCAGGCACTGGCCATTCATCAGTCTCTACATAGTAAAAAAAAAAAAAATATGACTCCTGCAAATTTCATTCTGCTGTGGACACCTAACCAGCTGCTTCTCTCCCCCTCGAAATCTGCCCTGTGTTGGACAGGGACAGGGATGTAGAGCCCTGAGCAGCTATCGTTCCTGGCTAGACAGCTCTAAGATGGAGGAAATAAACTGTCCCCTCTGTCTCTTTTTCCTCTTGTTTATATTTAACTGTCTTAAAATACCAATGAACATGACAAACAACTACAGGAAAGAGCATCGCTCCTCAACCCAATAGTTTCCATCCCCAGCTTTGTCCAATAATGGACATTTGCATAGTTCTGTGCGGTTGACACAACTCTTTTACCAGCATCAATTAATTACATTATCATAGGAACACTGCTGGGAACACAGCAAGACTTGGCTTTTAAGCTAAAGATGGAGATAGAGACTAACTCTCAGACAAGCTGAGCAACTTTCCCAAGATCACACAGCAGATGAGCTGTGAAGCCCCCAGCTCTTCAATTTCCAATGCCACTCTATTTCCTGTTTATCTCCTCTGTCACCAAGACATTAGTTTTGTCTCTCTTCCTGTTGTGTCTCTCCTCATGAAGATCTATTTTCCAGCCAACGATAATATAGCAGACCTTTTTTTTTTTCAATCCTGACTGAGTGATTTCCCAATAATTTTTAAATACTCATCAGTAAAACATTTCTACAAGGTTATTAAGTCCTTCACAAGCTTGTTAGAGGGCCACTTTACCAGCAGCCAAAAAATGCATTAATATATTCTTGTGTGTGAAGTAGGTTAAAAATAATATGTATACCCGAGATAATGGAAACATGTTGACATTATTAAGGTTATAACACATTTGAAGTTACCTTAATTGTAATATTGAACAAATTAAAGATTATCAAGTACAGTGTCCCTGAACATCCTGGAGCAGCGTCTTTCCCCATTTGACTAATTGCCGTGACACTTGAGATCTCAGTGTGATGTTTTCCTCCACACAAGTGCACAATTGGAGGCCACCGCACCTCTTTAAATAAACAGGCAGATGTGCTTAAATAATAAATTAATTTATCGAGAGAAGTCAGAGTTGCAGCCTTTATCCTTTGGCTCTGCCACCAACATCCTCGGCTGGCGGAACCAAGGGGAGGTGGGTTGCAATTTTTGGGTCGCTGAGCACATCTGAAAGGGAGAGATTCTTCCTACTGTTTTACCTGTTAGTGAGCCCAGGAGAGTGTGGTACCCTCAATACCACTCCAATGGGCAGGGGTTGGAAAGCTTTTGCTCTCAGAGAGCAAATACTTTAGGCTTTGTGGGCTAGATGATCTCCGTTGCAGCCACTTGGATTTGCTAAGGAGACAATAGATAAGTCGACATGGTTGTGTTTTGATTAAACTTTTTTTCAGAAACAGGCAGTTTCTGGATTTTGCTTATGTGGGCGCTGTCTATTGGCTCCCCATGAGGCTTGCCATGAAGTAGTGGATGGAACACTGGCCTGGGGATAGAGAGAGAGGGCCTTGTTCTGTCTTTGAAGCAACCATGCCATGTGACTTCCGACAACTCACTCGTGGTCCTGAGTCTTCACCTCCTCCAAGGTCATTTCTATCTCTGCCGATCTGAGACTGAAACTCATGCTTGAAGAGCAGTTAGGAGATGGTCTAAATCGGAGATGGTTTAAATCAGAGATGACAAATTGAGTTGGTTGCAGGTCCTGTCTTAGTTTGAGCTCCACCCCACCACCCAATCAAATAGAACCTGAGACAGGATTTGGGTGCCAGTAACTTATTTTGGAGAAGAGCCCATAAAGCATGTGAAAGTTGGAGAAAGGGAGTTGCGAAAGTGGTGACAGTTCATAATGTTTGGTAATGGGTGTGTCGCGCCACCACAGTGGGCGACCAGTACACAGTTCTACCGGGTGGGAACTCTGTGACAGACTACCTGGGAACACCTCATATGTGTCTCATGAGATGGCGAGGAAGAGTCTTTATCCAACAACTCCCACGGCCCATCGATAGTTGTTGGGGTGAGGAGTAATTCTCTGACACCTCTGGCCTGGTCCCCAGATGCACTAAGTGCACTCCAGTGGGAAGGGAACAGCTTCAGGCAGCAAGACACAGGAAGCCATCTGAACTCTCTGAGGACAACCTCTGGGGCAGGCCAAGGGAATAAGGGTAGAGTTTTGACCACATCTGTGACATATAGGTCTCACACAGGAAACATGAATGAGAGAAACAGGCCTGTGAAGGAGATAAGTGGGTGTGGTAGGGATTATGTCAAATTGGAGAGCATACGTCCAGTCTAAAGGGTTATTGATTTAAGCAGATTGTATTAGTCTTCAGGAAAAACAGACCCAATAGAAGATAAGGCTATATATGAGGGGATTTATTATAGGAACTGGCTCATGCAATTATGAGTCAAAAAGTCCCACAATCTGCTATCAGCTGGAGAACAAGGAAAGCTGGTAGTGTCATTCAGGCCCCGTCCAAAGGCCTGAGAACCAGAAAGCTGATACTGTAAGTCCCAGTCTGAGGCCAAAGGCTTGGAATCATGAGTGCCAATGGGCAGGAGAGCTTGGATGTCTCAAGCAGAGAGAACAAAGTCACCCTCCCTCAGACTCTGAACAGAGGGAATGATACCCACCCACATCAGCGAGGGTGATCTCCTTTACCTAGTCAACAGATCCGAATGCTAATCTCTTCTGGAAACACCCTCCCAGACACATCCAGAAATAATATATTACCAGCTATCCGGGCATCCCTTAGCCCAGTCACGTTGACACATAAAATTAACCATCACACAGATGTTTCAATTTTTCACCAGCAGTCAGAAATCCAGATTTTTATGTAAAATGTTTCTTATTTTTAAATCTTAGCAACTAATTCAAAATTTTAAGCACACAGTGCTGGCTAAAGAAAATAAAAAGTGAAGCCTAGCAGGACTACTATGATAAGAAGAAAAAGAAGAAGGAAAACAAAAAGACCCTTCTTGGGGCCCTAGGGTGGCACAGTTGGTTAAGCATCTGACTTTTGGTTCTGCTCAGGTCCTGATCTCAGGGTCC
>RCUC01091675.1:0-13600 GCA_003697995.1 Taxidea taxus jeffersonii | reverse complement strand
TTTTTCTGGCCCAGAATCTAACTCAGAATCATGTGTTGCATTCAGTTGGCACTTCTTAATCTGAAAAATCCTTCCATCTATGTTGTTGAAGACCTTGACGTTTTTCAAAAGCAGAGGCCAGTTGTTTTGTAAAATGACCCTCAATCTGGGTTCCTGGGTTGTTCTGAACAGTGATTCTTGATGCGATTGGCAGTTAGTTTTCTCAGAAAACTGGGGCTGCTTTTTAGAAGGCAATTCTGGGCCCTAGCCCAGACTTCCTGCATCAGAATGTTTGAAATGGGCCTGGGTATCAGCTTTTGATTTGGCAGCCTTCCTGATTCCCCTGTACACGACTGGCTTATAGCTTTCTTCTGAAGGTGCAGTTAGCGCCCTCTGTGCTCGGGACCTCCGGGCGGGTACGACGTGGCACGGTCCTTGTCGACTCCACTGGGCATCTATACAGTGGAGCTCCCTGCATACACGGGGCCAGTGCAGGTCCTTCCACCCACTGGGGCAGGCACAAGGGGTGGGGCTAATCCCTGAGGCTCCACCAGAAAAGAGTCAAGAGCCCCTGATGTTCATGCAATGGATTTTTCCTGACCACACTTTGCCTGCTCTTAGACCTTTGCCTGGTGTCCTTGTGTGGGTGTCTCTCTGCCCAAGGAAGCCACTATGGTGTCAGGTCCCATGATTTGTAGCTGTATGGCCTTGGAGAAGTTGTTGTCCCTGTCTGAGCCTCAGGATACTCATCTCTCAAAGGAAAGAATAACCTGTAATTTTTTGCAAGATGGCCATGGGGAGGCAACAGCATCCCTTGAGAGAGTGTTGGGCAGATAGAACATTTTCAGGAAATGTGGCTACCCTGTTCTTGTCCCTATACTTTTGTATTTTGCAGAGCCGCCATGGAGAGTACAGTTATCATGGCCTCCGGCTACAGCACCTTTGATCAAGTCCACACTCCCCCTGGCAAGCTACAGTCAGGGACCGAGCCTGGTGGATGTGCTGGGGCGGGGACAATTTTCCAGCGTGGGATTCCTCTAATGACAGCCGCTGGCCTGGGGTTCTTCCTGGGCCTGGCCAGAACTGTCTCGTAGCCCCATGGCCTGAGGCTCTCCCCACCCTCCGTTTCTCTCCTTCCTCGCACAGGTGCCCAACCGCCACCGTGGCCTGAGTGTCCCCCTGCCTGCTCCTGTCCTGTCTCCTGTGTCCTTCAAAGACATTTACCCCAGTAAATCTCTTGTACTTCTGACTCTGTCTTGGTGTCTGCTTCTTTTTGGACCCGAACAGACCCAAACCTCAAGGAAAACACCTGCAAGTCCTCTTGAAAACATCAGATGAAAGAAATCTCCAGTGATCCTGTCACTGGAGCCCCTGATTTCTTCTTAGATGGTATTCTGATATTATTAGATATTATTAAAATTCCTCGTCATGCCTGGGCTGCTCACCCATGTCCCCATTAGCCTTTTTTTAATACAAGAAGACTTTCCTCCAGGAGTAAAATATGCACAGTCTTTAATTATATGTGCATCATAATGAGATGGACTTGTCAGTAAACTGTCCTCCTCCAGATTGGCAAGCCCATGTGGCTTGGTGATTTAAAAAAAAAAAATACAGCTTATGATGTGGTTCCCATTTTAAAAAAGTAATGCCTGTGTCTGTGGCACAGACGGGAGGTGCCGGATATGGGAATGAAGGCACATGTGTACAACATGAAAATGGGAAAGGGAGCCAAGGGGTGAGGCGGGGGCACCAATATGAGGATCCCCTACACTTCATGGGGTGTCCTGAGGTTCAATGAGAAAGCGCTCCAAAGGTTGTGGGCCCAGGACCTCATAAGCATTCACTGTCCACTACCCACCAGGGGGTGGCGTCTGAAGAGGTCGTCTAATAGGTGTACCTTGTGCAAGAGGTGTGACCTGGGAAGCTTCTTTGAAGATCACTCACGAAAGGGATGGTTTGTGAGGACACAAAGAGGAATACCCCACTGGCACTATTGTGGGGTTGCAAAAACCTGTCGTGATCATCCTGCACACATTTTATTGTTCATCTTTATACTGCACAAATGCCACTAGAAGAGCATTTAGTTCGTGTGTGAGTTACACAATACGTATTTCAAAACTAATACGTGCATGTGCATTCCGTTCTTTCCAGAAAAGGAGAGATCCACCCAAAACTAGGTTGTTTTGATTTCCCTTCTTTAGATGTGCACATTCTGCCCATACTCACTTCTTCCTCTTCCTGATGCTTGGGGAGAGTACGTGGTCCCATGTCTTTCCCTTCCTTTCTAGGCCATCATTTTCAGTGTGAGTGGTTGTCTCCAATGGGGAAGTAACTGGAGTAAGAAAGCACGGGACGGGGGTCCTTGGGTGCTGAGCGTCTCTTAGTGTACCACTGCCTCTTTCTGCGTTGGAGGCAGGTACTGGTTGGAGCAGGGTGTGACCTCTCAGAGCCCTGCTTCTCAGTGAAAACACCTCCCTTAGGGAGCTCAGAGTCATTTTATAATCACTCATTCCAGGACTTTGAGGAAAATCCAGCTGTATCTTGCTGGATTTTTGAGCCCCAATCTCTCTTTCTCTCTCTGTTGGGGAAGAAACAGTGTTGTATGTGTCATTGTTCCAATGAAAGACGCTATTTTGCCCCCAACCCAAAGAACTGAAGGTCTGACATCGCATATCATAGAACCTTTATTATTTTTCCTCTAAATTCTTAGAAACGTACATAACGCCCGTGCTCTAGTTATGACACCATTTATAGACATTTAAAATGCATCTTCATTTATAAATATTTTACATTTGGTCCATAGAACAGATAATTTTTCTAAATAATACTGTAATTTTTTTAAAACAGGCTCTGTATATAGTTTGAATATGTATATATTACATATATTTTTTATATAGAGATAGATTTACTTGGTGTTCTGAGAATAAATCCTTATTGCAAAAAAAGCATATATGATAATACAATATCTTTTCCCCCAGGGCAAATACTAAAAAAGGGTACACATATTCACAGTTCTCACTGGAATTGTACAACACGTAATATTGTGCTATATTAAGTAGGTTTGGATGGAAATCGGTTAGGGGATTTCTTGCCAAACATCTCAGTTAGATTTGCATACAAACATTAAGTACACTGCATTTGTCTTAGAAAGACTTGGTCTTAGTTTCACATGGAAGAGAACAAAGAGAAAGTCAGAAGTCTTCCTGCCCTTATTCTAAAGGAGTTCACACAGGATGGGGGGTGGGTGGGACCATGAGACACAGTGAAGGGTTCCTTTCATTCTAAACCCTATAATTTAACAACACATATGCATTTTGATCATGGATTCACCAGTTGGCGTTTGGGATGCCTTAGCAATGAGACTATTTTACAGATGACCTCAGGAAAAGGGTTGAGATTTCCTACACGATATCAAATAAGACCCTATATACCACGCGTGAGGATGAATGTTGATGTGTGTGCCTTTATACGTGTACACGTACTGTATGTTTCTCTACAAGAATGTGCTTACTATTCTGAGGGTAATACCTTATTGCAAGAACGGGTATGCTGGTCACTGTCGGATGAGAATGACAAGAGATTGAAAAACCCACAGTCACAGTTATTTACCATAATTATTAAGGATTAGTTGTAAAACACAGTTTGTGAGCTAACTAGCTAAGGAGCTACGGGGCACAACATACGATTTGCTACATGGGAACCCATCCTCCTGGCAAAGGAGAAACGCTGAGTCACTGGAGCTTGCCAGAAACTGTCTTTGCCTGACCTGCCACCTGCCACCGCCGCCATCTCCACGGAGCCCAGTTCCAGAAACAAATACTACTTCTCGGTGAAGCAGTTTAATCTTGGAAGCACTTTGCGGGGAGGGGGCGTGGGGGTGGTCTGGATGAACCCTAGCTCCTCAGTTAGTGGGCCGGGGAGATTTTAGTGGTAGTGAGGGATTCCCGCTGAGGAATGTGAAGGAAGAAGGCAGCATTTTTGACGGGGACGGCAGTGAGCACATAGCTGAAGGGAAAGCTGGGAAGATAACCACATCCATTTGGACTCAAGGACAGACACACCTTCCCCTTGATTTCCTCTGCACCTGATTTGTGCTCCATAAAACTGGGCAGTCTAAGAGAAACCGGGGCTCCTGATTAGGGAATTTCCCCAGCGGGATCTTGGGCCCCCAGAATGGCAATAATAATAAAACAAAAATCAGTTGTGCTTGTGGCAGTTTTCCAAGGAGGGAGTGAGGGAGCTGGTCTGCCTGGAATGATCTGGAATGATGGCCATTGGGCCAGGTGCAATCTGCCTGGCCTGGCTAGGAGGGAGCAGGAAAGGACACTCAGCAAATTGCTGGAGACGCGGGGGCAGCTCCAGGGGAATACTGAGGGAGGTCCTGGGGGGTGGTTTTGTCAAGCTGCCTCGGGAAGGATCAACCAAAAAAATGAAAGTCAGAGCTCCGCGGGCTCCCTGCACTTAAGAGGGAGCTCTCCCTGGAAATCCCCATTATACAAAATGCCCTTTTCATTTGTACAGAGCGGCGTTCCAACGGAACCGAACTCCGGCAAAGTCCGAGATAAGAGTCATGGGTTTCGGCAGTAAGAGAACAATCAGGAACAGGACTAAAAGCCAGGAGTGTGTGGCCTCACTGCTTCGCACTCGCTGGCAGGATAAAAATGATCTACAGCACAGTCACGAAGGCTGATTGCTTGATGCTTATGGGGCCCGGATTCAAAAGGTCACCAGCCTGCAGGTGCTGGAGCCATCGGGTAACTTTGCCCAGGGTGGGGCCCAACAGGGGTGTGACTGTCCCCCACCTCCCCTCTCTTTGCATGGTGATGGTGTCTGGACTCGCCACTCGAGGTAGGTTGAGACAGACGATATCTTCAGACATCAAGTGGTGGTCACGTTCAGCCAGGTTGGGGGGTGAGAGTCGGCAAGCCGCCAGACACCCCTAGATGTAGGCCTCTTTGCTGGCTGAGCCGCTGGCCTGGGGCTGCTCCGGACCGTTCTCTGGGCGAACGATGTCTTCGCTGGGCTGGATCATGACCTGGATGCGCTGCAGGCACCAGGGAGAATTTGGGTGGGGAGGAGGAAGACTGGAAGCTCCGTCCCCCCACCTCTTTCTAAGTCTATTCTGCCTGTTCTGCTTTCAAAATGCACCCAGACTCTGGCCTCGTCCCCACATCCTCCATACTCTCTGGCCTCCTCACTGCTCCTCACACATGCCAAACATGCACCTGCCTCAGGGCCTTTACACTTGCTGTGCCCTCTGTCTGAGACATCCTGCTTTTCAGATAATTACACAGCTTGGTCTCAATCAAGACCTCCTCGGGTCTTGGATCAGTGTTATGGTCTCAGCAAGACCTCACTCAGCACTCCCTGAACCCCCCTTCAACTCTATTTTTCTCCACAGTACTCATCCCCATCTAACATGTTTTTATTTTGTTAATTGTTGGGTCTTCCTCTACTAGAATATAAGCCCCAGGAGTTTGGGAATTTTGCCTGTTTTTCTCATGACTGTGTCTGTAGCCCTGAGAATACTGTCTGGCACATAGTAGGTGTTGAATACATATTTCCTGAATGGATTAATTTCCCCCTACCTTCTCTCCACATTTCCCCTGAAATCCTGTCCCCCCAGAGCATGTACTATCATCAGATGTGCCCACTCCTGGGCCTTTGAACAGCCTGTGCTCCCCTCCTCAAATGAGCTGCCTCTGCCTCTCGGCCCCTCCCAGACCTCACTGCCTTTTGCACTCAGCAGAGGACTGTGGAAAATGAAAACACTGGGCCAGGAGCTGAAAGAAGGGTCTACAAGCCTCTGCTCTCCTAATAACTTATGGCAAGAGGTGGGGAAGTGGCTTCTCGCTTGACCTCAGTTTCTGCATCTATGAAAGGAGGAGGCTGGTCCAGGGGCTGCACATGGACCCCCACCAGGCCTTCCTTAGGCCACAGACCATAGAGCTCCCTCTTCTGGCTCTGATTGGTCTGGAAGGCCCATCTTAGTAGAAATAAGGGTAAGAACCACAGACCTAAGGCCTCCCAGGTGTAGCCCTCCATATTCTGATTATCCACTTCTCCCCAGTGAAATCTTCTCAGCTTGCTCTAAATCTAGTGATGTCTCTTGAGTACCTCTAGCACTGCCATGTGTCACTTGAGAATTCTATATAATTTAACAAAGAGCTGGAGTGGACCTAGAATGTGCTAGTGGGCCCCTACTGAGGACAGCATGCCTTACATTATATTACCTTGAGGGCAGAGTGAGACCACATTGTGTCTTTATCAAACACACAAAAGGAGTCTAGGGTAAGCCCACAATACAACAGACCCCACCTTCATCTGTTTCAAACACTTGAGGCTCCTCATTAACTTCAAGATAAAATAAAGAGTTCTTGTCCTAATTTCCAAAGCCCTTCATGAGCTGGCCTTTCTTACATCCCAACCTCCTCTCTTATCACCCCCTCTGCATCCCTCTTCACTCTACCCTTCAGCCACATTAATTTCCCTTCAGTTTACTGAAAGCTGTTTATATCCCTGGGCCTTTGCACATATTTCCCATCCCCTTCTAGGAACATTCTTTCTGCTTCTACTTTTATCTCTGGCTCATCTTTAGGCTTCTTCTTAGCTATCCCCTCTTCTAAGAAGCCCTCCTTACTTAACCCTCCTCAACCCAGGCAGGGCTAACCCATCTCCCAGGTTTATCCAAATCATGGCACTTCCTTCCAACATTCTGTTGTCAATGGATATTGAGTTGTCTGTTTCCTAACTAGACTGTGAGCTCCACAAGGGTAGGGGTCATGCCCAGCATGGTAGGGGAAGGGGAATAGCAACCTGAAGGGTGAAGAAGGGACTTACCTGCTTCAGGGAGCCCTTTAAGGTGAGGAACATGTAGGCCATGTACCCAGGGATGAGGACCATGGAAGACAGAGCCATGAGCCAGCCCACACCCTGGCCCCACTTGGGGAAAACGTAGTTTCCCATGGTGAGAGGAGTCATCTGCACAGCACTGAAAATGAAGACACCCTAGGCAGGGGAGAGGAGAGGGGATGGGACATAGTCAGTCCCCCCGATTGGACAACCAAGGCCCCTTCCTAGACTCTGAAGGTGATAGGTCCACTGACCACCTCCCTTGCCATGAGGCTGGCCCTCACAAGGGTCCAGCATCGTGGGAATCCGGCACTGAAGGCCACTGCTACTACATAAGACATTTTTGTACGGAATAGAAAAAGGCACCCTTTCTGGGAGAAACAATTTGAAGTTAGTGTCCTCTGCCCACCAGAAAAAGGGATCCTTTCTGGGAAGACAATAAAAAAGGCTCCCCTTCTTCCAAATTAACCAGCTTGGCAAACAGAGCAAGTACTTGACTTCAGGCTCTAGTCTGCCATCTGCCGAGTACCTTTGTGCAGGACCCAAATTACACCGCGGCCCAACCCACCCAACTGACCTGGGGCAGCCGCCCCAGGCCTGCTCACACCTCAGCTTCCTCCTGCCTGAAAGAATCAAGGAAGCTGAGGATGAGAGGTCTCCTGGAGCCCATGGCCTTGGGTTTCAGAATCAGGTTCACCTGATTTGAATGCAGCACCAGCTAGCTGGGTGATGCTGGCAGTGGGGAAGCCTGGGGCCCTCAGAAGTCAACTGGGAGCAAGAAGGCCTATTTTGTTGAGGTTTACGAGGATGATGTAATGTTTCTGGTGTCATGCAGGGCACAGAGCAGATGCTCAGCAAGTGGGATGGAGTAGTATTATTAGGGAAAGGGCGTTTTTGCCTCCGGAAGTTTCTCTCTGGGCCAGAGTCATTGCACGGCCTGATCCCAACAAGGCTGGCCAGGACTTGTCCTTACCGCCACAATGATTGGGGTGAAGAAGGACCAGCAGAGTTTCCACCAGATGCAGGGCCTGGAGCCAACCATCTCTTGGATGTTGTCATAGAATCGATTAACACCTGTGACATTCAGAGTGAGAGCAGAAGGGATGAATGAGCTGTGGGCACTGCAGGCTCAAAGTCTCAATCTGCCACTTTCTGGCAGTATGACTGCTGTCCGACCTCTAGGAGCTTCAGCCTCTTTGTAACAGCGGCCAGAGCTCTGAGGGGGTCCTTGTAGCTAAGCATTCAATAACACCCAGCAAGTGGGTTGTGTGAGAAAGCCAGGCACCTCACATGAAAATATCTACCAACAAAAGATTGTGCTTATAAAGCGTGTCCTCACCTCTCTCAGTGACCCTCCTACCCAACAGCTAGCCTAGCCATTCCTTCAAAGCTCTGCTGGACAGAGTAGTTTTCCCCAGTGTTCTAATGCTATAAGCAACCGGAGATAGGTTGCAAAGAAGAACCACAGATATTGCAAAATACCACAGTGTCATGAAGTTCTCAAGATTGTCACTGGGCATCCCTCAGTTTCTGTGCAAAGCCCCTGACCCAGCAAGGAAACTGACTGGGGGTGTGGAGAGGGGATGACAAGGAGGGGCAGGTGGCAAAAAAAAAAGTACAGTGAATATCAAGGACCAGGAAAACATTTCAAACACATTGTCTTGCTGGGATAATCAAAGCGCAGGGAAGGACAGCCTTTTGACCATCGTGCAGGGGTTATCTGGAACCTCAGGCCACAAAATAAATAAAATCATTGTTTCTTCCATTTTCTGTTCTAAGGGAGGGTGTGCTTTTCACCATAGCCCCGCTTTTGTTAAATATTTCACTTTGGAACTTTTTCTTTTATAGTTTTGGTGTCACTTTTCTAGATAAAATCTCAAACCCTCTTATCCCAAAATTTATGAAGACATTTTGGCTCTCACTTTAAATGAATTTATTTAACCCATCTTATGGTGTCTCCTAAACATAAGACCCCCATGCTAACTTCATCAGATTGCTGTGAGGACTGAAAACAGTTGACCCCTGAACAAAGTGGCAGCTAGGGCCACTGACTGCCCCCCTCAACTGATGCAGTCAAAATCCACCTGTAACTTCTGACTCCCCAAAAACTTAGCCACCAATAGCCTACTGTTGACTAGAAGCCTTACCAATACCAAACAATAGATTAATACATACTTCGTATGTTCTATGTGTTATATACTGTGTTCTTGCAATAAAGTCAGCTAGAGAAAAAGAAATGTTATTAAGAAAATCCAAGGGACGCCTGGGTGGCTCAGTTGGTTGAGCGGCTGCCTTCGGCTCAGGTCATGATCCCAGCGTCCTGGGATCGAGTCCCACATCCAGCTCCTTGCTCGGCAGGGAGCCTGCTTCTCCCTCTGCCTCTGCCTACCTCTCTGTCTGCCTGTGCTTGCGCGCTCTCTCTAACAAATAAAAATAAAATCTTAAAAAGAAAATAAAAGAAAATCCAAAGGAAGAGAAATTACCTGTAGAGTACTATTTTGTATCAAAATTAGTACGAAAAAATACTGCATTGTATTGACCCACAGAACAAGAAGGCTGTGCTGTTGCAACTCGGGTTGTTCAAGGGTCAGATGTCAGCTAATATATAGAAAGGGCTTGGTGTTCAAGCTCTATCTGTTGAATGATGACTGAAGAAATGAATGAATGAATGGATGGATGAGGGAGGGAGGGAAGGAAGAAGGAGGGTTGACACTCACCATAAAACCAGGAAATGGAGACACATTCGAAGAACACGAGGAATAGCAGGCTCATGCCACTGGCAGAATAGTAATCAAACAGTTTGAAGACATAGATGCCCCCCTAAAAGAGGAAAAGCAGTGAGGGGGTTCACTTCCCACTGGGGCCCAGTTCACAGCCTACAGGGGCTCTGCAGTCTGGCAAGGTATATGTGAGATAACACTGCTGCGAGGAAGCTTAAGGAAAGACTAAAAGAAGCATTGAGAGCCTAGTAACTAGGAGAGGGTGTGATCATCGACTCCCTGGGAATTGGGAAGAAGATGTCTGGGGAAGAGAAATGCCCCATTTCTGGGAATGCTGGACTGAAAGAGGAGCTAGACATCAAGGCCGTCTCTCCACAAAGTTAAACCAGTTACGTCTTTTCCCTGCTTAAAACTTTCCATGGCTTAAAAAGGACATAAATTTAACACATCAAAAAGCTGAGAGAATAAAATAAAATAAAATACAAATGGCTTTGTCCTCTAAGTTCCTGCATGATCTGTTTCTGTTCCCTTTACTTATCTGATCACTCCCTTTGCCCCTCAAACTTAACAAGCCCATGCCTACCTGAGGGCCTTTGCACCTGCTATGCTCATCTTTCCCTGGCTGTCCCTTCATCATCATTTCAGTCTTAGCTCAACTGCCATTTCCTCAGAGGGCCCTCTCCTGATGACTTTGTCTGAGTCATCCCTCCCACCCTCACTGGTCATTCCCTGTCTCACTATCACCTTTTCTTCATTGCACTGAACACACTCTGAGATTATTTAATTTGTCAGTCTTGTCCACCGAAGCATAAACTCTAAGAGAACAGGTATTTGTGTCTGTCCCATTAACTGCTGAATCTCCAAGGTCATGACAAGCCCATGGTGAGTATTTAACAACCACAGAGGAATAAAAGGACAAATGAATAATATTCTGGGGATGAACTGTATTTGAATCCAGGGGTAGTTCTGTGGATCATAAAGCAGATCCACAGGGTTGAGTCATGGCTTTCAGGTCATTTATGTTTACTGTACAATTCATCAGTTATGTGTATGCCTTCTGGCTAGACCAGGAGGGCCTTGAATGCAGAGAGGACTGATCATCAATATCATAGTAAAAGAAAAGTGGGAGCGAGAAGAAGGGGGCAGTGTCAAGGTCAAAGGCCCAACTCCAACTGAACTAATTTTTGTGTGTTTTTAAAAAACTCAGTTCTTGTATCCCCTCCTCCTAGAAGCAGTCCCGAGTGCCCCAGGCTGAGTTAGGGGCTGTATTCTCCAGCAGTGTCTTATCTTTTCTAGCTCAGTATCTGTGTCTCCCACCCTTTCACCCTGAGGACAGGGTCCCGGTCTGCCTCACTGCCGTTTGTACAGGGCTTAGGACAGAGATGGTGCTCAAGGAACAGAAGAAGGGTGGGATGTCATGAGGCTGGGGTAGAGAGGAGCTGGGAGTGGGCCTGGGGGCAGTGCACCAGAGGTGTGCTCAGGGCCCGGTGAGCTCACCTGGGTGATGTTGGAGAGGCCAATCAGGTAGGAGACGATGCAGACAGCCGCAATGAAGAGCTCCCTGCGGTTGCGGAGGAGCCTGGGGTACTCATCCACCAGGGCCGTGATGAAGCCCTCCACAGTGCAGAACTTCAAGGGGGACGAAGGTCAGCCAAGTGCGGCAGACCCCAGCCCCGACCCACCCAGGACTTGACTCTCTGGGGCAAGACCAAAGGGGTCTGGCATTCTCAGGACGGTAGAGCCAGAGAAGCCCCAGGATCCAGGCCAGGCCTGATTCTGCCTCTGCCTCTCTGTGATCTCAGGAGAGTCCCTTCCCTCTGGACATTGGTTTCCCGATCTGGAAAATGTGGAAGGTGGTTCAGCTGTTCTACCCTGAAGTCTCATGTGGAACAGTCTAGGGGTCTGAAACTCTGGCTCATCTTCCTGTGGGCCTAAGACAATGGCCCATGGCCTCCTCTCCCTGCTTGTTCCCAGACCAGCAAGGCTGGGTGGGGGCTCCACCAGGTGCCAGGGAGAGTGTCCTCACCTGGCTGTCAATGCCCAGCATCAGCAGCATTGAGAAGAAGAGGATGGCCCAGAGGGGAGAGATGGGCAGCTGGGTCACCGCCTCTGGGTATGCCAGGAACGCCAATCCAGGGCCTGTGGAGGAAAGGATCAAAAAGAAGCAAAAAAAAAAAAAAAAAAAAGAAAGAAAGAAAAGTACTGAGCACCTACAGCATACCTGCACACCCCCCACTTTCTAAACTTTATTGCATTTCATCTTCAGAGTAAATTTTTGGCTGAGTGTTGTCAGTACCCCCTTTCTTCGATGAGGATACAAAGTGTGCGTGGGTGCGGGAGGTGGTAGTGTTGGGTCCAGAGGCCAGGGCACCGGTGAGATGAAAGGAGGACTGTGGCAGTGATGGTGATGGTGCAGAGAGGGGGCCAGATGGAGAGATACTCAGGAGGTGGAATGGGCAGGTCCTGGTATTGGTTGGTTTGTAGAGTGAAGGTGAAGGAAAGGTCCAGGATGATGCTGGGGCTGTTCTGGGTACGGGACAGTGGCACTCTTTGCTGCAGTGGGGAGCACAGGTAAGAAGTAAGTTTAAGGAGGTCAGTTTGGGACATACTATGTTTGAGTGTCTGGGTGGGGGTTAGTCAAGAGAGGAGGGGAACCATTGGAAGGAGAAGGAAAGAAATTGTATGCCCCCTGGGTCTGGCTCAGGAAAGGGGGGTGGTGGCTGGGGAATGCCATAGAAATGAGCTAGCCCTTGCAGAGAAAATGAGGACATCAGTGGAGAAAGTTCCTTTCCACATGAGCAGCCCAGTTCTCCACGATGGGGAAGGGGCTAGTCCCATTGCCTCCCCAAGTCTCAGGGCCTCTGCTGTATACAGAGTGGGTCCCTCCTGCTCACTGCTTTCTCAGCTGAGTAGGGGGTGCCTGGGGCTCTCCTCGGACCCTACAGCATTGCTGACTATTTGGTGAGAACATATCTGGAAGTGGGACTAAAGCAAAGATTTAAGCATGTCTGAGTTGGAAAGTTTATATCCCAGGGGGCAAGAGTCGGTCCTCTCCCTGCAAAAGGCAGGATTGTGCTGAAGTGCCAGTATGGTCAGGTGATTAAGAGCCCAAGCTTTTTGATCAGCCAGGTGTGTGCTCAACTCCAGTTCCATCACCTCTCTAGCTTGGTGAACATGGTCTCATTTCCTCACCTAGTAAATGGAATAAAAAAACATGGACTCCACAGTGTCGGATAGTTTCATATAAAATGCTCCCTGCTCTGCCTGGTACCTAGTGATGCTCAGTGCCCTGGAGCCAACACACCACACTCATCCCTGTCTCACCATCCTTCTACGGGCTCATCCTCTGGCTCCCACTGGTGAGGGCAGAAATCACCACAGAAGCCCCGTGTTAGCCCCTCCTACCCCAGGAGCTCCGGCCCTCCCATGTGTAGTGCTGACCTGAGGCCGCCACGTCAGCAATGGACCTCTTGGTGACATGGGCCATGAAGCCCACGATGGAGAAAATGACAAATCCCGCGAACATGCTGGTGCATGAATTGATACAGCAGACAATGATGGAGTCCCTGCAGAGAAGAAAGGGTGGACTCAGTGACGGTGGGGCTGGCAAAGGAGGTGAGCCAGGAGCAGTGGCTAGTGAGGACAAGCGGCAGGGGCAGAAGAGGGTGCCTGGGAGCAGCGCCGCAGGGCTGCAGGGTGGGTTCCCCCACCGCATCCCAGAGAGGGGGTGGAAACGGAAGGAGTGGCCACAAGAATTCCCCCCGGGTGGGGTCTATAAGGGGCGTGGCTGCAGGGGGCATGGCACTGGAGGGGCGTGGCCAGGAAGAAAACGTCCCCTGAGCTCTCTCACCTGTAGACATTGTTGTGGAAAGAATTATAGCTCCCAAGAGCGATCAGGGATCCCAGGCCCAGTCCGTAGGAGAAGAAAATCTGGGTTGCCGCATCCAGCCACACCTATAGGTAGAATGAACAAAAAACAGTCAAAATTATGATCCCAGCCACAGGGCCCCATGGCCCTTTACATGTGGTAACCAGCTGTACCTGGCAAC